>JAVHJM010000011.1:1800000-2038052 GCA_036971725.1 Arthrobotrys conoides | reverse complement strand
AACCCTAACCCTAACCCTAACCCTAACCCTAACCCTAACCCTAACCCTAACCCTAACCCTAACCCTAACCCTAACCCTAACCCTAACCCTAACCCTAACCCTAACCCTAACCCTAACCCTAACCCTAACCCTAACCCTAACCCTAACCCTAACCCTAAATATTTGAAAATATTATTTATTTTATATTTTAAATTTTTAATTTATATTAAAGTTTTGTTTGTTAAGGTTCTTTTTTTTTTTTTTTTTTTTTTTTTTTTTTTTTTTTTTTGAAAAAAAAAACTTAATTTTTATAAATTATTTATTGTTCATATTTGTTGTGTTCTATATTATTTATTAAATTATTAATTTGTTGTTTTTTTTTAAATTTTTTAGTTTTTTAAATTTTTTTTTTCAATTATTATTTATTTTGGGTATAAAAAGGATTTTAGATATTAAATTAATATTTTTTATATTATATACAACACAACTTCTAAAAAATTTTTTTTTTAAAATATTTAATTTTTACAAACAATATATTTTTTTAATTTTAATTAATAACTTGCTAGTATATCACTATATTTCCCATACAAATTTTTGCTTATATTTTATTAAATATTTTTTAAATTCTTAAGGTATTTGTCACCTCTCACCCCTGTTTTTTTCCTTAAATAACTAGCATAATACTGTTTTACCATCTGAAATAACGGCTAGATTTTTTTTTTTAAAATAAACAAAAATTTTTGATTTAAATTTTTTTTAATTTTTATAAATGTTTTTTTAATAGATAAATTTTTAGTTTTAAATAATATTTTTTAGAGAAATTATTAATAAAATTAAATATATATTAGGAATATAATTATTAATTTAATTGTTTTTAATAATAAAAATTGATATATATATCTAATTATTTTTGTTAATATAAATTAATTAAATTAATTTAATATAAATTAAAATTCGAATGTTTTTGGTTTTTTTTTTTTTTTTTTTTTTTTTTTTGGGGGGGTTTTTTTTAGAATATTTATTTTTATTTTTTTATTATATTTTGTATTTTATAATAAGGTATTGTTATTATCAAATTACTATTATAAATAAATATATTTTGAAAATTTTTTTTTATATTAATAAATTTTATTTTTAAAATTTTTTTATAATAATTGGGTTAATTTATTAATATATAAATTAACATAAATAAATATTTTAAAAATTTTTGAATTAATAATTTGTAAATTTTTAATTTCAATAATTATTAAATTTTTATATTTAAAATTTTTAAGATCTTTTGAAATTCAAACTTAAAAACATTATTACTAATAAATAATTAATTATTTATAAAATTTTTTTAAAATAATTTTTTGTTTTTGTTATTATTAAAAAAATTATAATTAATCTTATAATTGTTTTAATTATTAAATAATTTTAATATTTTAAATAATAATATTTTTATAAAAAATAAAAACTTTTTTTATAATATTTTTTTAATAATATTATATTAATTTTAAATAAATTTTTATAAATTTTTAAATTTAAAATAATTATATTAATAAATAATTATTAAATTATTTTTATTTTATATAATCTCAACAAATATATTTTAACTTTATTTAATAATTATTATATACAATTTTTAATTAAATATTTTATTTAAAAAATTTTCAATATTATTTATTAATTATTATTTATAATTTTTAATAAAAATATTTATAAATATTTATTTATTAATATTTTTAAAAATTATAAATCTAATTTTTACTTTTTAACATAATTAAACCAATATTATCAACTATATATAATATATAATTTATAATTATAAATTTAAAAACATAATTAATTTTAATATATTATTTTTATTTATTTTTTTAATACAAAAAATAATATAAAAACTTAATATTATATTTTTAAAAATATTTAAAAAAATAAAATAAATAATAAAAAATATATATATTTTTATTATTAAATTATTAAATTTTTTATATATCTTATCATCATCAATATTAAATTTTTTTATATTTAAATTTTTATTAAAAGTTTGAAATATTATATTATATATTATTATTTATTTATTTATAATAATAAAAAGTTAATATTTATTATTTTTATATTTTATTAATAATATTTAAAAGAAGTAATATACTAGTTTTTACTAAATATTAATATATTTTTTAAATATTATTAATTTTTGCAACCCACCAAAAAATTTAATATTTATTTAATTAAATTAAAAAATATTAAATACTTTAATCAATTTTAACAATAAGTTTTTAAACATTTAATTTGTTTGAATTCAAAATAAAAATAATTTTCTAATATAATATCTTATCAACATTTTTATAAATAATTTAAAACTAATTTTCTAATTTTAATTTTTTAAAATTAATTTTATATAACTTATAATTTTTTAATAATAATATTATTTTTTATATTTTTTTTAAATCAAAATTAATTAAATAATTTTAGAATCTTAATTTCTTTATTTATAATATAATTTTTAAATTGTAAATTAATTCTTCAATATTTTTTAATTTAATTTTAAGATTTAATAAGAATTCATTGAAAATAATTTTGTTAATTATAATAATTTACTTAATATTAATTTTAACTCCAATTCCTATATAAATTTTAAAATATTTTATATAATATAATATTTTAAAAAAAACTTAACAAATAATTTCCTTTTAATTTTCTTAAATTAATTACCAATAAATTTTTTTTATATTGTAGATTTAATTAATATGTTTCTTTATTTAAATCTCTTTTAAATATATGATTTTATAATCTTTAAAAATATAAATAAATATTTTATATAATTTTTTTAAATAATTAAAAATTTTAATTAATTCAATCACCCTAACATCAACCAAATTAACTAATTAAAAATTTTCATATTATTTTATCAAATTTTTTTAAAAATTTAAGTTTAAACTTTAATATTACTTATTAATATATCTTATAATATTAAATAATATTATAACCTTCCAATAAACCATACATATCAAAATTTCAAAATTTTTAAAATATTTAAAAAATTATTTAATAAATTAATATTTTCTTTTTATAAACATTATACCATATTATAATTATATATTTTTTTTATTATAATATATTTTAATTGTTAATATATTATATTCTTATTTTAATTAATATATATTATTAAATAAATGAGCACTACACAACAAACTAAATTTCAAAAATAATATTTTTTTATTATAAAAAATATATATAACTTTATATTTGAAATTTTAGATTTTTATTTTATATAAAATCTCTTTTCTTTCTTTAATAACCTAACCTAAAAATATTAATATGTAATAAATATTATATTTAATTACATCTTATAATACAATAACCCATTTCTTAATTGATACTCCTAAATTTTATAGAATAAATATTTTAATCTTTATTTTTTATAATTTATAATTAAATATCTTTTTTATTAATTATTATAATAGTTACTAGTATTTTATTATTTATTTAAAAAACTTAGTTAATTAACCAACTTTTTCTATTCTAATTAATTTCCTTTTTTAATTATATATTGTTAAGAATTTTAATTTATAAAAAATATTAGGTTGTTGAATTTTCATATTATAAATAATATATTTTTTAAAATATTTTTATTATAATATTTAATTTTTTATTTTTTTATTTAAATATATAACTTTTTGTTTTTGATTAATGAGTTTACTAATGAATATTATAATTCTTATATTAATCTTTGCTAGAATGATGCTAGATATTTTTGGAATTTTTAAAATATTTGTCGCCTTTTACCCCTATTTATTCCCTCAAATAGCTGGAAATACACTGTATTTCCACCTGGAATAACGGCTAGAATTAATCCTTCGACATTTTTTAATTTAATTTTGAAATTTAACAGAAATTTATTAAAAATAATCTTATCAACTATAATAATTTATTTAATATTAATTTTATTTCCAATTCTTATATAAATCTTAAAATATTTTATATAATATAATATTTTAAAAAAAACTTAACAAATAATTTTTTTTTAATTTTCTCAAATTAATTACCAACAAGTTTCCTTTACACTATAAATTTAATTAATATATTTCCTTATCTAAATCTCCCCTAAATATATAACCCCGCAATTTTCAAAAATATAAATAAATATTTTACACAATTTTTTTAAACAATTGAAGATTTTAATTAATTTAATTATCCTAATATCAATTAAGTTAATTAATTAAAAACTTTTGTATTACTTTATCAAATTTTTTTAAAAATTTAAATTTAAATTTTAATATTACTTATTAATATATCTCATAATATTAGATAGTATTATAACCTCCCAATAAATTATATATATTAAAATTTTAAAATTTTTAAAATATTTAAAAAATTATTTAATAAATTAATATTTTCTTTTTATAGATATTATATTGTATTATAATTACATATTCTTTTTATTATAATATATTTTAATTATTAATATATTATATTCTTATTTTAATTAACATATATTATTAAGTAAGTAAGTATTATATAATAAATTAAATTTTAAAAATAATATTTTTTTATTATAGGAAATATATATAATTTTATATTTAAAACTTTAAATTTTTATTTTATATAAAATTTTTTTTTTTTTTTTGATAATTTAACTTAAAAATATTAATATATAATAAATATTATACTTAATTATATTTTATAATATAATAATCCACCTCTCAATCAATATTTTTAAATTTTATGAAATAAATATTTTAATTTTTATTTTTTATAATCTATAATCAAACATTTTTTTTATTAATCATTATAATAATTATTAGTATTCTATTATCTATTCAAAAAATTTAACTAGTTAACCAACTTTCCCTATTTTAGCCAGTTTTTTTTTTTGATTATATATTATTAAAAACTTTAGTTTGTAGAAAATATTAAATCACCAAATTTTTATATTATGAATAATATATTTTTTAAAATATTTTTATTATGATATTTGATTTTTTATTTTTTTGTTTAAATATGTAGTTTTTTGTTTTTAATTAATAAATTTGTTAATAAACACCATAATTTTTATACTAATTTTTACTAAAACAATATTGAGTATTTTTGGAATTCTTAAGATGTTTGTCACCTTTTATTCCTGTTTATTCCCTCAAATAGCTGGAAATACGCCGTATTTCCACCTGGAATAATGGCTAGGGTATAGTTAAATAGATTTTATAGTATAATGTTGTTAGTAATATTATACTTTATAGTATAGTAGTTTTGTTGGTAATATTAAGAAAGTATAAAATAATAGAATTTCATAATTTCTTAAAAATTTATATGGGATAGTTTGGGATAGTTGTTGACTAATGTTGTTATATATTTTGTGATGTTGTTTGTGGATAGGCTGATTGTTTTGAGGGCTGGATAGATTTGTATGTGATTCTGGGATCAGCCTGTTCTGTGGGTGGCCGGTTTATCTTGTGTGATACGGGTCCAACACAGGCCCGATGTTGGAGGCCGACTGATGTTAGGTTAATTGATGTTAAAAAAAGTTTAATTAAAGAATTTAAAATAAATATAATTTTAATAATATTAAATATTATACTTTTTATTAATTTAGTTTTTATTTAAAATAATAATATCAAAATTTGAAATCTCTCCTCTTTTACATATAAAATCTAATATATAATATTGATGTGTGGTATTTCGGATGCTATAATGTGTTGAGTCTGGAGTACATTTGACACCATTTACATTTCGTACTATTTAACAAATCAGGCAATTAAAGCAAAAGCTTTTATGATTCGTGATATGCCTGGACCCATGGTCACTTTGGTTATCCTCTTTTATCCCATTAGTTCCTCTTATTGCGCGTACTAGTTCAAAAATCACCGGCTCCTGATCTGTATTATCGCCCCAAGAGCCCCGTGGCGCTGCCTCAAAAAAAGAACAGCCAAATGAATCAGCTAATGCCTGCCCTTCTGTTTTGGCCAGAAAATCAAAAATATTATTAGCAGGAGTAATAGTTTGTATACAGCTATGTACTTTAAGATTTCAACGTACATGTTTACTTACCTTGACATGACACTTCTCGATCGCTCTCTAAATCGCGCTTGGTTCCAACGATAACCTAATCTCGGGATCAGACAATGTAGCTTTGCTAGAAAAAAGTTATTCTCCACTAAACAAACCATTGGAATAGATCCCGTGTTCTTAACACTGAGAATATCTTGGCGGAAAATAGAGAGTGCCACAAAAGACTCTCTGGAGGTGATGGAGTATACAAGAACGAAACCTTCTCCCGTTCTGATGCATTGGTCATACATAGCACTGTATTCCCATGGCCCCATAGTGTCCAGGATATCGAGCAGCGCAACCTCTTCGTCAATAACGACTTGCTTCCGGAAGCTCTCTATAAATAAGCAGCAGGCGTTGAAAAGGTATAAGAAACCCGTTTAAATCATATGACATCGTGTAGCCGTTGTTAATACTCACCATCTGTCGTCCTTTTGACATCACAGTTGCAACAGGCGCCTGGGTTAAAGGCCAGAAATTTGTCCACAAATAGCGATTTTCCAGAACCCGGAGAGCCAACCACCACTAGCTTGTACTCGCGAAGGAATTGCCCCTAGGATCACCAGTTGGTTTAATAGAGCATATACTAGTTAGGAGGATTTTGGACTGATTACCATTCTTGCCATATCTTACTCTAAAGATTAAAGAGGGAGTAAGCGTGAGCGAATAGTGAAAAAACTTCAGGTGATTTTTCATTGTTGAAGCTGGCAGTCATGTATTTATATTACTAAGTCCTGACCATTTTTGAGGGATGGGATCCTTCCGCCGTCTCGCGGTAGACACGACCACAACTTGAACTCAACACAATCAATCACTACTCAGAAATACGAAGTCAAACGCATTCACTTTCTACGTAGCGCCTGGTATGCATGTAAGACCCTCTTTTTACAATACGTTTATAAACGCCCATCAATATAAAGTACTTGATAGTTCTGTTGGTAATAATCGGACTTGGGAAACATAAAATAGATACCTGTCTTGATTACAAACAACTTTTATGGAACGGTGAAATGCACCCACGCTCTCAAGTCACTGCTGATATTATAATGCTTTCAACAAAATACAAGTTGTCTGTGATTTTTTGGCCAAATCTATTAGCCAATTTGCCGATGAAATGTCAAGTTCTCAGTGCCACTTAATCCTCTTCTACTAAAAACTTGAGCTTCATCTGCTTTATAAGATGGACAATCAACGTTGTACTAGTCTCAATTGACCTACTGGACCAGGAGCCCAATTTCAATTACCCACCCTACACTGATACGGTCTGAATATTTCGCCACTGGGCAGTTCATTTTCCAATAAGTCAAGCTTCCTTCAAATTGCGACGTGATAGATATCACCATTCTAGTCCATACACCCTCTCATTACTATACTAAACAAGTTGGGGTTGAAGATGGTCGAATCAAAAACGCTCGGAATGGCAGGCTTTCTGGTATATCTCGGTAAAGGTTAAGATTCTGGGCGATTCTGGGTTCACGAGCGGAATAAAAAGGGCCACTACCAGTGAGGCTTTGGATCGAGGCGGAAACACCATTTAAGAAGGCAGGTGCAGGCTCTTGTTCATTACGCAACATTCTACGCATACATGTATACAACTCTATCATCTTGAACGGAACGGCCGTACTTTTACTGGTAGGAGAAAAAATATGGCCTATTCTCTAGATTGTCTAAAGCCTAGGCTTAAACCCAGTTGAAGAGTTCCCCAAATTAGCTACACCTAAGAATTACATCAAACTAGATGTTTACGCATTCAGTGTGAGCTGTATAAGTGCACTGTAGTACTAATTTTTTATAAAAACATTCTTGCTTCTTTTAGGGTTTTTAGCTAACTTATATCTTGCGCACTCCGTCGAGACGCAATCTCGGCTCGATTTCCTTTACTAAGGCTTATATCCATGCAGGTTAAGGCGTTTTTCGGATAAGGAGCTTGATACTACTATCCAAGAAACGGGCCTGCACGGGACGATAATAGTTAGGTGTTATTGTTATATTTTCTTTCCGCAATGCTTAATTACTTCGATATTTTATCTTCGTTTGCGATTTTTCTTATAGTCATACGAAAACATCGCGATATCGACACAATCACGAGTCAAATATATCTACAACACATCGGCCTCACCACCAAAGTTGGAAATTTTAAATTGAAGATGCGATTCCTATGTCTCCACGGGCTTGGAACCAATAACAAGGTAATCTTTCACTAACATGCCTTGCAGTAGATGGAAATAGAGATTTATTGACTTTTAGGACCTCAGGTTCTTGAAACGCAGACGGGTGAGGAGCTGGTCCTCGTAGACATAAAATCTGTTCAGAGTTGATACTTACAAAAACCCCAGCGGCGATCCGTGCGGAACTTGGCGACAAATATGAATATGAGTTTGTTGAAGGCACTGTACCATGGCCTAAAGCTAAAGGTGATTCGCCTTCCTATGATTCTTAATTGTTTCTAAACTCAAGCGGGCTTTTTCCTGATTATTAGAGATATCAGAGCTTGGGGATCTGTTTTCAGACACAGATGAATATTTCGCATACTATGACCCCTTCGACGCTAAAAGTATGCTTAAGGCCTTGTTCCAATTAGAAGAGTATATCGAAGAAGAAGGACCCTTCGATGCCGTGATGGGGTTTTCGCATGGTGCAGCTCTATCGTCGACCTTTCTTTTAGGTAGGGGGTCAGAAAGAACGGGTTGGCAGAGTCCATTCAAGCTAGCTGTGTTTCTCGCGGCAGGTGGGCCCCTGAGCTGGGATGCTTTGCACAAGAACCAGACGGTCTGGCTTGATCGAGATTACAGCCTTTCGCAAATACTTATACCGACGGCCCACATCTGGGCCCTAAATGACGAGCTGGGTCCGTCAATGAGTGGGGTTTTAGAAGAACTTTGTACCCCTCGCCTCCGACATGGCTATATTCACAATGAAGGCCACACCGTTCCCGGGACAAGATCTCCTGAAACTCTACAAGGGGCCTTGAAGGCTATTCGACGTGCTGTTCGGGATGCACAGGCGATCGCTGCTTGATTTTGATTTTGGGGCCATATCTTATACTAGTATCTTCCTGTAAAGTTTCCAGGCGAAACAAAAAATTAAGTTCATATCGGTTCATCAATTGAGCTCTGCGTCCAATTAACTTTACCCAAGGCCTACTAGTTGCTCTACTGGGGAGCCTATTTTATTGATATTGCATGGAACTGGCTCGAAATGCCCATTTTGAGCTAAAGGTCGGCTACGCATCAATAAGTGAAAAATGTACCCACTTTGGGCATATACAACCGACCAACTATAGTACTATAGCTGGGCATTCTGCTAAAAAATGTAAAATACATCCGATGAGAATTGAGATACCGATGGTCTCCATCGAAAGGGTTCACGTTCGGGTTTTGTTAGTAGCCACAACCTCTATGGCCATCGCCCTCATGAGTGTTCTAGCGGTCAGTTTTGTAGCCGCTTTACTGTGGGCACATGGGGTCGTCCGAACAACGTTAAAAATCAGCACCAAACGTGTCGGCTCATCTAGATGTACAGCCTTAACCCAGAACTTTGGTGCTACTGCCGTCAAGTGCAGTTCCAGTGATCACGTTCTGAGTCGCTTCAAATTCAAGAGTATTGCGGAATCCTAGGTAATCAATCAATCCGCGTTGGCTGCTTTGAGTCGTGCTGTTAACTATACAGACTTCAGAATCCAACACTAGCAGTAAATGTGTTGTGTATTGGCTGTTGTTACACATGCACTCAGCAAGCGGCATAATTCCACCCAGATACTCGCCAGGTTGTTTATAAAGTTAATTCAGAAACCGCAGTGTACCTTACGTATTCCTACAGCCAGCCCTGTACGTGTAAAGCAAACATTGGTCATGTTGGGACACCAAGTCTGAGATTGATGAAAATATTACCGACTCAAAATAAGACACCCACTAGCCACACCCATAAGTTGGGCAAGGGCTGTGACTTTTACGACTGACCATTAATTCTACACCCCACCCCAAGTCTATGGGTAATACCCAATGTTGATTTCGCTTTTTATTTTTAAGCTCCTAGCCCGAGCTATGCCTTAACAGCCTTGGAAGGTGCCCTCTGCTGCGGGCCGGAATGGAGGTCGACGCTTATGCAAATTGTAGAGTAAATTCTTCGCGAGACACCCAGTTCGGTGTCAGGATATATATACACCGTCGGCTGTTGTATATTCTCAAGAAACAACAGACATCATTCCCTTGAGGGTCATATCCAGTAGTCAATTCTAAGGACCTCTTCTTGCCTTTAAAAAACGAAGTCCCAGCCTTTGATCGTTCTATAGATCTATCCATACAAAGAGTTTGAACTGAACTTTTGTGCTTACTGGTCAAGGCACCCAGTGCCCAAGAATGGGGCATCGGGGTCAAGTTCTCGCAGCATGCAGCACTCAGTAAGTTTGAAAAGCATTGGATGTCAATATTCGCTCTATGAATTATTAAAATGGTATCTTATCCGATCTGATCTGAAAAGGCTTACCCCCCTTTGCAATTCATGATGCGTGCTTGGGTAGCGCCAGGTGCTCTTGGGTTCTCGCAACACAACTGAGATACAATGAAGGAAATTCCGAAAAGCCGGAGTGTTAAATAAATGAACCAGATATTTGATTATTCAGCCTGTCAGCGGTTCTCCGGTTGCATACTGTAATACTGAGCCCCTTGGATCGGGTTAGAGAGCCGCCTACGATGCTTCTTGGCTATTCTCTTAAGATATTACAAAGTCGCTGCAGCGTAATTAGTAAGAACCTTTACCAATCCGCCACTCCCAAGGTCTCTGTATAGCTGTTCAAAACTGTCTTCTACATATTGGATACCATCGAGGTGCAATACCCTACCTCATTTCAGGTAGGGGAGCGTATTATCTCGGGCTAGGAGGCGCTGCCACCTCGTGGAACGGCATTGGACGCTCAATGAACCGATGTTACTACCATTGTACATGTACAAGAGATATCATGACATCGGCAGTTGGCAGAGTCCAATGTCCTGGAAATTGCTCCTTTTAATAGGCCTAGCGCTATAGCAATCTCATGATAGCGAAGGGTAGTTGTCATCTAGATGCATTAATATTAGACACAATCCTTGATCAAAAGAGCAGCTTTTCGGGAAGACTGGTATTTCCTGTCCATATCAACCCCCAACTTGACCGATCGAGACTGAATATTTCTCCCGGGTTGGAAAATCGAACCCGAATTAACGTTAATATACCGCGAAAATAATTTATGCTGATCGTAACCAGTTCGACATAGCCGTCTACAAGATCAAACTTGAATTACAGACTTGGACACAAAATATGCGTTAACCCGTATGGTTTCATGAATTCAAAATTAATGATGCTAGGAAAACTGACGAGCTGTCGTACGTTAGCCGCCAACAGCAGTTTGGAAAAAGGCTCGATCTCAGCCACCCTGCACGTGGGAGACTTGTATATATATAGTAGATGTTCTAGGAACCAGGACTCACTCTGTTCTCAAGGGACTTCTGCGAGAAATCATGCAGAAGGCAACGTTCAAATAGCTAGGCATTCCGATTCGTTCATGACATTAAGTATGATAGCGGCTTGGTTTGAGGTTTCTCTGGCCAACATTCTATTCTCCGAAAGGCTTGGAAACCTCCACAGCTACGGGTTCGACTTAAATTCCGACTGCGTCAATAGAGTCTACCCACATAGCTGAGCAAGAGGTTCGGGTACAATTGAAACCCAAGAAGACAGTTCGCTGACTCTCGGGTGGTTCGAGATTGAAGCCTATCATTTCGATGGAAGTCAGTAGAAAAGCACTGTGAAAGACCAATTCGTACGATCGTAGAGACTGCGACCGGCATCCTAGCAGTCGGTTCCCAAGGAAGTGACAAACGTGACCTTCGACTCCAAACCCGAAAGATGACTTCCAATTCTCTGATGAAAATTGCGCTGACCTTTTTTAGCCCAGACCTGCTGACTCGCCAATTAATCCAACCGATGAGGAAGTCCTGTTTGGAGAAGCTGTTAATGTTTACTTGTATAATATCTCGAGATCTCGAAGGTCTCGGCCCAAGTATTCGTATCTAGCTCAATATCTTCGATTCGATCAATTGATTAAAAGGGCAAACCATTAATACGGTTCATTATCTATAATTTCAAAAATTAGGGGCCTCGAAAACTTTGCATCTTAAAGGGCACAGACATAACTAGTTAGCTACGCAGAGTTCGTAGGCAAACCGAGCATAGATCATATTACCTACACGGCGACCGTCTGACCTCGTTACCTTTTCCTAGCTGCCGATCGCCAACATTGCCCGGGCGCTCGAGAATAGCTATGCCTACAATATGACCTTCTAACATTAAGCACCTATGGTTGTCGCGTAATATAATGCGCTAACCGATAGCTATAAAGCTAATCATTGCTTTACATAGTATGGCTTCTCCCTATATGGTGGAATTAAGGATAGCGGATCAGTTCTAGTCTCTAACGGGTCTACTAAGACTACTTACAATAAGGGATTTTGTGGGCCCATATGCATAGCTCCCAAGGGATAACTTCCAGTTAGGTAAATAACTAGAATCATTTCTGGAAGCTCAAATAGGACCCGGTTTCGAAATTTATTCCCTGGAAAAGCCTAATGGAACTATCAGCAGGAGATTCAAAGCAAAACACTCTGTACTGATAAAATTCATCTGCAACTGCTGATTGAACAGCAATAGAATCAGCGTCCGCGTTAAGGGATAAGATACAATCTACACAGTTTTTTTGAATGCAAAGAGTGATTATTGCGGTCGAACTAAGTCCTCTAATCATTTTGAAACCTATCGAATGGAATGTAGACAGCGCCTTGCCATTAGGAGACATAGCAAAATTGATCTATCGTTTTTTCGAAAGACTTCCGGTAGTCTAGTTCCCGCTGGCCAGGTAACCATGTGATATGAACCCAGAAAGCAAAGTCCTTTTCTGTTGGATATGCTTCACGGCGGTTTATTGACGGACTAGCTAGATTTCCGCGTCAAGAAGACATTATGGCCAGTTTTTTCCACGCCATTGCTTCCAAAACAGTGGGGTACTTCTAAGTGGTGTTGAAAACCTACTCTTAAGCTTACCAGGAACATGCCAGCAGACAAAAGGCGGTATTATCGAGGAATATTGATCAATTGATTCCAGAGAGCTGCTGAACTTTAAAAAAAGGGTGCGGTCTGCAGCTAAGGCACAGGGTAGAGAATCAAATCCTAGAAAGATCAGCTCTCCATTCCATGTGTTTTAAGTCTATTCATGTTATTAAAAATATGAAAAGATAATTTCTATTACCTCGCTATAGCGCTAGAAGATATATATAAGGTAGAGTTAGAGCTTTCCAAACATTAACTGAGAGACTGCTTGATCGTTCGGGGAGCACTGAATGAAAGCATAATCTGAAGCAAGATATCTGGGGTCATCTCCATGATGAAAAAAAACTTTAGACACAAGGACATGTCTTGAACCTGAAGACCGATTGTGTGGATCTGTGACCAGTCTGATGGTTATCGGAAACTACATTACTTTAAGAGATCAGGCTCATCCGGATTCTAGAATCTTCAACTCTAACAAATGTTAAGCCAACTTCTATTCCAGTCAACCTTGCGAGAGTATTACGTGCATTGCATTACGTTGCCTAAAACCGTATTTCGTCATTCTGGAGCGGGCGGAGGCTCGAACCAAAGGTCTCGTTAGATTGAGAGCTCCAAGAGCTAGGGGTGAATGCGTGCACGTGGTTCTACAGGTAAATGACCCTCAAACTCTCCATCCATCCATCCACCCATCACCGCCGTTTGAAAACTCACTCAGTTATCAGCTTCAGTATTGAAGTAACAATTAATCTCATCAATAGGGCGCTTTGCTCTTAAGATATTTTCGAACATGATGACTTGGCCGCCTGCGGCCTGCAGGGCCGACGTCGCGAAAGCTAAATTCAATTTCTAAAGCACTAGGACGAATCACATAGACTGATAGCTCGACTAGATCAGGGACCTAGGTACCTTCGATAAGAACAATATTAATGTTGCTTTATTACGTAATTACTCACAACCGTTTGAACGATCGAAGAAAGCATAAAGCGGATGCTAACAGTACTGGTACTAATTATTTTCGATTATCGTAGGCACGAATCTACAATAAATTGGTCGAAAAGATCGATCTGATTATGTTGCATTCCTTCAAACGATGGAATTATGAAGCTTCGAATTCGAAGCTGACTTCTAGAATTCTCCGATTCTTCAGAACAAATTTGCTTATATTCCCCATCTTGGGCTCCTAGCCTTTCTGCCCTCGCTAACACCAGTGTGGAGAGAAGTACTATATGTATGCGTGGGAGAATTGTTGGCCGGAACAAAACATTAACCTCTTTTAGTTCTCGTTGTAATTATGCATATATGTATCGATATCTCTGTTCAAATTCATGAGCTCGAAGGTTAATTACCTGGCATCCGTCGATAACACTCCCGCTCGATAGTCACAAATTGACCCGATCCACGGAGGTAGTTAGATCAACCACCAATAGGTTCCTGCTAGTCCAAATGCATGTTACAGTTATCAGGTATTATTTGGTTTTTTTTTGACAGAGTCTCTTTGGAAAAATGTTACACTACGCGTACATACGCTTCATGAGAATATGTAATTATGATTATATGATATGGAATAAAAACTAAAACTTATGCGGACCGGGGACCGCACCTACTTGAAGTCAATAATGTATCGATTCCGACTTACGCAGGCCCATGTATGGTGCACCTTCGCCGATGAGAAACAAGAATCAACCGGACCGCTAAGTACTTAGTTAAAGATACTTAAAGATCGTCATCCTCTGGGCTATTCAGGCTATAAGTATTCAATCTAGAAGTAATTCTACTGGTATAACTATATCCCGCCCAACGCATATTTATTGAAGTCAGGCCCGAGCTTCTTTCAGCATTGGCCAAGGAGCCTCAAAACAAAATTGCATTGTCAGGCCTTGCGATAAAAGCCTTACTAAGCTACGATAAATGCATATTCGCAGAAAGCGATCGGTTATCGAACTTCCGCCGACAAGGATCATAGCTACGTAAGTTTACTTATTAGTAATTAATAGCTAGCTTCTTAACTACCTACGTAGCTATTAAATCAATATCGCGAACGCAACCAGTTCGCCTTCGCAGAACCGTGGACTTCGTGTTGTCTACCGACAAGCCCGTTAATTAATTCGCGCGTTGCGTTGCAGTATTGGGAATACCTGCTAAATCAGCCAGCTTAGATTGGTTACAATCTGACTCGACCCGAAATTTTCAGGCCTCGTCGATTTCGAATTCCTTTGCCATTATGATCGACTAATAACAACTGCAGGTGGCCTCAGCCGAGATATCCACCGCCTTCGAGATAAGGTACATGTACATACATGTACATGTACTCTATATGCGGGGAGCCATCGTTTTGTCCACGTAAGACGGTTAAGTCGCAACATAATCTATCGGCGGGGTTAGCCAAGCCCCAGAGCTCTGCATCCTACACACGCTTAAGTGCTGACTTCATGAGGTATTTGAACAAACGGAAGCCGCTTTCAAATGTGAAACTGTGGTAATCTTGCAGGGAATTTGGATCCTTCACTGATCATGATATCAGGGGATTCTCACACCCAGAATCCGTCGAATCGGTAAGGGAGAGATCTCACAAAGTTACAGAGTAGGGTTCAGAGGGTCGCCTGACAGGGGCTATCTTCCCTGTTGGTTTATTGCAGACGGGGCTCAAGCACCACCAGGACGAGATTACTGCCCCGCTTTTATGCAGTCAGCATGCACGGCCGGGTGGTTTGCAGGATGGGCTTGACTCATTTTGTGCCGTTTAATTCGGACCCCTGTGTATCTAAAAATTATTTCTCGATTGCTTGGATCGATTCCAGGATCAAATCGAATCTCACAAACTCAAATTAAATGCAAAACCAAAGACCAATCTATGGATCCAACTCTTTGATTCAACCAGCAAAAAAAGTCTACAATCACAAATATCCCAGAATAATCAGCGAAACTAGTAGTATCTACATCCAAGCTACTCAGAGTTTGTAGCATAACAAACATGGCGTCGGCTTCGGCCTCAGCGCCGCCCAAAAAGACGTTAGATATCGTACAGCAAGGAATCAGAGAATTGCACAACCCCGCAAATCCAGATGTCGAGTATGCGCTTATTCCCTTTCGATCCCGACACAACTTATACTAACGGAAAATTAGTATTGTCGCAGTTCCAGGACTCGGCGCGCCTCCATTGGAAAGCTGGAAGTCCGCAGATCCAAAGCTTGAATTCAACTGGCTTACCGATAAAGATGGCCTGGCGAAAGAATTCCCACGGGCTCGTATTCTTCTCTACATGTATCAATCTGCTTGGACAGGTCCTCTAAAAGTGAGACAATTCATGACCAACCTGTCCTTGACATTGCTCTATGGATTGAAGGAAAAACGGAAGGTAAGCCAGTCAATCATCAATCAAATTGACTGAATAGGCTAGCTAATGAGAATTAAAGGATGTCCCGCGGCGACCCATTGTGTTCATTGGCCATAGTATGGGCGGCATCGTTATCGCTAAGGTACGTTCCGATCGATCTACCCTAACCGACAACAATGATCAATTACACCGCTAAGAAACTCTGTAGGCCATCAGTATTGCAGAATCACGCAGAGACCACTTCGGAAAAATGTTCGAAGCTGTGACTGGATGTATTTTCTTCGGTACCCCATTCCAGGGAGCTAGCTTAGCTGCAGCCGCTTCTATGTTCGCCCAAGTTAGCGAGTTCTTTAGCCTCGACCAAGCCACCGCATCTAAGCTTTTAGATCTCATGAAGACCGATGATGAAAGTCTACGTGATATCAGAAACGAATTTGTGCGACTATCAACTAAAATGAGCCCCAAAATCGAATTATGGTGCTTCTATGAGGAAAAACCAACGGATTGGAGTAAACAAATAGGCCTACCCTTTAGGGTACCTCTTCCCAAGGTATAAGCTCAATGTCACCCAAAACCGGTACACTTCTATAGAATTGAGCTAACAGTATGATAGAAATTCGAAGATTTTGTGACGCGTGAATCGGCCACTCTCACCGGAGTTGATAGCATGGGGCTTGCGCGAATCCATCGGGAACTTGTTAAGTTTGACAGTTTCAAAGATACTGTCTATCAACTTGTCCGAGGCCCTCTCAAGACTATCATCAATAGTGCCCCATTGATCGCAAAAAACAGGTTCAATTCTACACGAGGAATTGATAGGGAAGTTGTCAGAGGTGTATTAAGCGCTTTAGAAGGTGTACAAGTTGAGAAGAAACGCAAGCGAGCCGCACAAGGTGTTATATCTTCTTCCTGGATTCTTCAAGAACAGGAATACAAACAATGGCTTCAAAAGGATGAACAGCGCCCTATCGACTGTCTCTGGGTCTTAGGTCCGGAAGGTAAAGGAAAACTAGGGGCTTCGCTCGCCGCTCTCGACCATGTTGAAGAGACTCTTCGGAAAGAGGAAGCTCAAAGCTCTGGACAAGCAGCCAATCTGCTGGCATATTTTTTATGTGACCAAACGAGCGACGGTTCTAGCCCAGAGGAATTGCTCAAGTCATTCCTCCGACAGTTGGTAAACCAGCAGGAGGTGCTTGCCGCATACGCAAAACAGTTCATCAGCACCCAAAAGGACAAAGGCGTTCGCGGAAAGACAGAGGCTGGATTGACGGTTGAAAATCTCTGGCAAAGTCTACAAGACATGTTAACAGATGAGCTCATCGGGACAGTCTACTTTGTGATCAACAACCTTCATCTGATGGACGAACAAGCCGATTCAGTTAAGAAACTAATGACATTGATTGGATCCGAGTGGCAGGAGTCAGGTGCCCCACGGGCTCGTGTCAGATGGCTTTTTACTAGTCAGATGAGACACAGTATCAAACAAGCCGTTGATTCTCAATACACACGTATCATTGATCTGGATGACGAAAAATACGGTGGTCAGGTCCAGCAAGAACTTAGATTGCACGCTCAGAAAAAGATTGCGGCGTTAGGCATGGAAAAGGGCTACAACAAAGCCCTTACCTACTTTGCTGGCAGTTTAATCGGGAAACGAGCTCAGAACACTCAATGGATCGACATAACTATTATCCAGTTAGCTGAGCTTCCCACTGACGCTAAAGACTTGAAAGTACGGTCGCTACTCGAGCGAATTCCCCAAGACTTGCGATCTTTACTAGACCGCGCCTGGATATCGGTACGTGTTTTTCTTCTTTTTGGGCCTTAGTTTCATTATTTTGGTTCCGTAAATATCCTAACCATTCCTCGCCACAGGTCCTAGATCCAAAAGATGAGAAGCTCGAAGAAATCAAAGAGATGCTGCGAACGCTCATCATTACTTACGAAGAACCAACAGAAGACGACCTCGCAATCCTCACTGGTCTCTCCCATGATGCAGAGTCGCGAGCCCACCTTTGCACTCTCGTTGAAAAGTGTCGTCCTCTGTTAACGTTCCGCAGACCAAGCAACCGTATCGGGTTTATGAACTCGGTTGTAAAAGTGCATCTATTGGAGAATGCGGAGAAGTTGCTGGGGCTCTCGGTTGAGGAGATTCGTTGGCAACACGGTATCATTGCTCTTAGGAGTTTCTCTCACATCACACAATATTATGCGGATCCAGTGCCCGAAGACACTGGCAATGATGATGATTCCGAAGCTGGAGGGGAGCAGACATCAGATCCCAGCCCCCCCGTAGCTGATTCCGACGCCGTTGAAACTGCTGCAGTACCAGAAACCATCTTGTCGTTAACAGAGCAACTAGTTACGGCGGACACAAACGAAAATATCGAACCCGCACAGCCAGTCGAAGCAGCCCCGGAATATAATTACTACGACGACATTTCCGATTCAGAGGAGGAAATAGAAGAAGAGATGGAAGATCATATCGATGATACGGGGGACCCCGTAGTGTCTAACTACGCTGTTAAACATTGGCTGCACCATGCGAGCAAAGCCACCACAGACATCGCAGAGAACCTGAGTCAGGAAAAAGATTTTTGGAAAGAAGAATCCGCCGTCCGAGAGAAGTGGGTAGTTGAATACCACGCATTGACAAGTGCTTTTGACGGTGTTACTCTGACAGGGCTTACTGGACTGCATATTGCAGCGGCAATTGGATTCTCTCAATTGGTATCCGCTTTAATAAAAAACGGCCACAAAGAAGAGATTGGAGTTCGGGATGGATACTTTAATACACCAGTAAGTTGAACCGAAATCAACGGTACTAAGGAGTTGAGTAACTAATTTTCTAATCTTTGCGTAAAGCTTCACCTGGCGGCCTTTTTCGGACGACCCAATATTTGCGAAGTGCTCTTGAACAGTGGCGCAAAGATTGATGACGGCCAAGACGCCGGCGACCAAACACCACTAGCTATGGCGGCATACAAAGGCCATTGCAGAGTTATGATAAAGCTGCTTGATCGAGGTGCCAACCCGAACGCTTTAGCAGAGGGGAGACCCGTGATCAACGAAGCCATAGTGTCCGGGAACCTAGAAGCAGTGCGGCTCCTAGTCGAGCACGGGGCCATTCTTGCCCAAGACGATAATGATGATGATAATCCCGCTCCCTTGGCACTATCTGCACTTCTTTCAGATCTGACTATGTTTGCTTATCTGCTTGATGCATGTGCCGACAAAATACCCCACAAGGAATACAACAAGGCCCTTATATCATCCGCCAGTGCAGGAAGGCTTGAAGTTACAAAACGCCTACTTCAGTTCCACCACGATTCCATAACCTTTCAAGCTGCTCTTGAGGCTGCTGCGGACGAGGAGAACTGGGAAATTGTACTTTTGATCCTCGAAACTTCGAGGGGTCTCAATTGCGACGATGTTTTCAGTCAGATTGCTACGAGCAGTGAACAACAAGATCGTTTACTCACCGCAATCTGGAAACACACTAACGGCAACGTATCTCAAGAGACTATTGATGAGTCGCTTTATGAGGCTGTTGACATAGAAAAAGAGTCAACTGTCAAGCTCCTGCTGGAAGAATTTGGAGCCAACGCCAACGCCACAGGTGTAGAGTGAGCCGACCTTTGACCCCAAATTTTACCTTCTTATAGCTAACAAAGTCAACATAGATACGGAAATGCACTCACCGCTGCTGCATTCGATGGAACATTGGACATCGTCAGAATGCTTCTCGACCACGGCGCCGATCCCAACTCGCCTAACGGCTGGGCTTTACAGACCGCCGCTGAGCAAGGCCATTTGGAAGTTGTTGAGCTGCTCGTCGAACGTGGTGCTAACGTCAATGCGTGCCTTGATGAGGAAAAATTCAGTTTAGGCACCGCGCTTCAGGCCGCATGTGAGGCGGGGCAAGACGATGTGGTTGACTTCCTCCTCAAACACGGGGCAGATCCAAATATTGGCGCCGGGCCAGAGACATGTCCGATCATCGCCGCTTGCAGACGAGGCGAAGCGGATATTCTTAAACTCCTGATTGACGCCGGAGCCACAATAAATCGCTTCGGCGGACCTGATATGTCGTCTCCACTCATAAATGCCGCCAGTTCACTCTACAAAGACTCAGTAGAAAGACTTCTGGACGCTGGAGCGGACATCAATCTAGCCGACCAGGATGGTGATACTGCACTCATCGTTGCCGCCAATGTTGGGGACGCTGAGCTCGTTGCATTTTTGCTAGAAAAGGGCGCCGATATCACACATGTTAGTAAGAGAGATGTGAACGCGCTTCAGGCAGCAATGAACTCAGGAGCCACGGAGTGCACCAATTTACTCATTGAAGCAGTGACTCGTGTGCTCACTGCCTTTAACACGGCCATCGGGAACCAAAACTATGAGGTAAAAAGGATATTGGATGGTGTAGATTTCAAGGATTTGATACACATAGAAGAGGAACCCGATGATGAGGAGACACCGAACGAAGGGGATCCACAAAATACCGCCGCCACAAACGACATTCAGCCGGAAAACCAGACTAGCGAAGGCATCAAAGATATCGAAGCTGGTATTGCGCGCATAGATATAGCTGAGCCAGAAACCTTAGCAGCCCCTGCTACTGCGAAAAACGAGGAAATTGCCCAGGTATCCTCATACGGCGGCGTGCAGAACGCTCCAGATCCAAATTTCTACGCCCATCCTAGTCAAACGCAATATAACTGGCAAACCCCCGCCCCACAACCAGAGTTTGTTTCCCATCAAGCCCCACCAAAGGAGGAAACATTCAAAGCCTCGAATGTTGTGGATGGTTTGGACGTGGTGCCTTCCCCAATTAGACAGAATCCTGCTTTCCCCGGTTATCAAGATTATAACAATTTCAGGAAGAGTCAAGATGCGGAACCAAACTCTCAAACGCAAAATTTCGTGCCTCCAACAACAGAAAACTCCGGTGCACCTCCTTACGCGGGGGGCTCGGTTGCCCATAATGCATCAGGAGAAATTACGACGAATGTAGCCACTTACACAGAAACAATGACTACCCAGCCAACAACTCATACTCAAACAGACTCGCCGGTTAACAATGCCGTCGCCGGCCAGCCAGGGCCACAAGTTACGATTGCTGACCAACTTCAAGCCTACCAGTCCACCCAAGAGACTAACAGCCCCTCTTATCCTTCTTATCAGAATTATCAAGGCTATCAGCGCCCTTCTCGGAAGCCTCTGGGAAGTAGCCCAGTTGGCTCGGGATCGCCCAAACAAGAAGCCTCTCCGGCAAACGATGTTTATAATCCTTATTCCAGCCACCAAGGCTACCAAGGGCGGCAGAGTTACCAAACTCCCCCGCCGAGCGCGAGCCAGGGTTATCAGAGCCCGTCGCCAACTCAAGGATACCAAAATCCAGGGGAACCCCAGGGATATCAGAGCCACGCAGTCAATCAACAGGAATACCAGAGTCCCACAACTAATCCACAGGGCTATCATCAGAACATATTACCCCAAGGCTATCAGAGCCAGGTACCAGGTGGGGGCTACAGTTCACCAGCACCCAGCCAAGACTACCAAAACCATCGTCTGCCAAATCAGCACTACCAAAACTACCAAAGTCACCAGTCCAGCCTTAACTACGGGCCGCCAGACTCTGCACCAGGTCCACCTCAACAGCCCCAAATTAACAAACCAAGTTTCGGCCACCGTCTTTCTAGTTACTTCCAGAGTTCGAGCTCGGATCAATCACAGAACTCAAGATACAAGTATAACGACTCATGGTCATAGATTTTTGTAACAGACTTGCTGCAACTTTGTATATAATGGGTTCGGCCTGCAACCCAATTCACCGTATTATACCATGTATTATAACATGAAATTTCACCGTATTTTCTAGCCTCTAGTCCACTCGAGGCGAACGTCCATTCACCGTATGCATAGCCAATCTAAAACTTGTCCCCATAGAGTTCAGCGAGTTATCCAATCGTAAACGCTACCTATCTTGATTAATCAGTGTATACCAAAAAGGAGTTTGATGTCAACGGTTCGTCAACATTGCACGATGATAATATTATATTATATTACGGTGAAATATATATACGGTGATATTTACAGACAGTCCATTCAGCGCTTTAGGCATCATCGATACCCATATAGAGCCCTTTTCAATATCCTTCTGTTTCACAGATTCATCCTGCCGCCGCGGGCTCCAGTATCACCACCCCAATCCGGCAGCACACCCATCTCTTTAAACCTCCTTTTTTCGTACGTTTTTGTAACTAACCAGTTATACACCACTATAAAGAGAACGATGGCAAAAATGGCCACTCCCACGATGAGCGGGACAATCATTGCAAGAACTGCAGTGCCATAGCTAACATCCTGAAACGGTACATTCGTGGCAAGCCGTTCCGTGGCCAAACCCACTTGCATAGCAGTCAAAACGATGACAACGTAACCGAGTATTGCGGCCAACAAATGGAAATTATCACGGAGAAGGTCGCCGTAAGACATATGCGACGCTATTTTCGAGTACCCACGCCATAGTAATCCCTTGCGCCACCGATAAATTGAGTTCAACCGGCTAAGTCGCAACTCACCGTACCAGAAACGAGGATTAACCGAAGAATACTGGAAGTCTTGGACAAACTGGCGACAAAATTTCCTCCAGTAATCCCAAGTAATCTTATGAGAGATGAGTCCAGACTCCAAAGCAATACGGAAGTCACTTTCATAAGCAATAAGAGCCGTATACGTGAACAGAAATCCACGGGCGGCCTTCGCTAGTTCCTCGCGATACTGTCGTTGTTGTATATCCATATTTTCAGGGCACATCAAGTGCGTTGACCAAAATTCAGGGTCAAGGAGATAGCCAGGGACCGGCTTAATGAAGATGCGTTTATCTGCCCAAACAAGATGCAAGTCCATAGATTCCGTAATAACGATGTCTCTCGACAATATTACTTGGTAATGTAAGGGGCGAGGTGGCATAGGTCGACCGACCAGCCAGAGGTGGTCTTGGATATCATCTAGCCGCGGAACGAGTAGCTCTCGTCGAAGAAACTCTGGATCTTCGAAGCTCGGAGTGGATAGGTGATCGTTTTTCGTGCGGAACGTCGAAGGTAAATGTACAGCAAGTCGTTCTCGGAGTGATATATCCTCACTCTGGTCTGGTCCTCCAACGGTAACATGGAAGGGTGATTTCTCGTCACCCATAATTCCTTGTCACACGACGTCCTAAATTTCAAGTCAAGAAAGTTTGTAGGTTGTCACCAGATGCGACAAGAACAATAGAAATTGAATTATGTGTAAATCGTACTAGCAAAGTCTTCCGAGGGAAAAGTTATCAAAATAACGGATAAATCGAGATACCGTGAGACACAGAAAGGTATTTAAGTTTTAATCCGAAGATTGAAGGCAGCCGCGCACGCTTTGATATCGTTCCAAGGTGGCGGCTGAATCAGAATCTCAAACTGGTGGGTAACAAGTTGAAGCACAGGCCGTGTTTGTTAGGTAAGCTAGCGCTAGACCAACTATAATTACGGCGGGAAGCCTTGGGTAATAGTCTGGGGCTTGGGTAAACAAGAAATCAAAGTTTAACCCGGAGCTCTCACAGTCCAAGTAACAAGTCCGCCAAAAATAGGAATCTAGCGGCTCAAGCTCAAGTGCTGCAGCTTACATGCAGCTTCGATTTTTGAGTCAAAAGATTCGTGACCGATCCGTCCGCAACCATCACGATGCCAAAGCAGGCCATTAACAAGCCCCTGATGACTGCGGGATTATTCCCTGAAAAAGAAGGTCTACTTGAACAGCGCCCACATCTCGAACCAGCCAGTTGCAGACCTTGTAGGATGGTGGCACGGGACGATCAGAATTTTCAAAAGCAGGGTGCAAGGTGGCAGGGACATCTGAGGCGACAGGATGGTCCACTCAAATCAGCGTTCATGAGTGCTGGGAAGCATGTGAGCCACCTGATTGGCTCGTGAACCGAGTCCACCCAATTTCGTCGCTTGTGTCAATGTGGGGACACTGCTTCCCCAGAATCCAACAGCAAGGAACACTCTTGTCGCCAACTACGTTCGAACACTTCACCACCAATGAATCTATCCGACTTACACAAAGGGGAATGATCCACACGGGGAAGGAGAGTTAAGATATGACAATGCTGTCTATGACAGGTGTTCAATCTCCTTGGCCTCTAGGCTTCTAGAATCCGGGGGGTCGATGAACTTATATCGCGCGAGAGCGATATCGATGCCCCTCTTTCGACCTGCAAATGACAATCCTATATAATGAAGACCATCTCCTCGATCTTATGATTTAAGACTTAGTGATACTGTCCGACTATTAACTCCCCCTTCTCCCGAATACTCTTTATCCAAGAACAAAAATAAAGATACTCTATCGTCAGAGCGCAGATTTTAGAGATTTCCACCATAGCCGCCATAATGGGAGCTCGAACCTTATTACTCTTACTCTCTATATGTTTACACAGTTTCTTTATCCCAGTACAAGCTGCCGTGATAAGAAAGAGAGCTCCATCTGGTGTTCCACAATATGCTTTAGACTATGCACCTCTCGTATACCTCCATTCAGACGACGAATATAGGCCTTCTAACATCCGCTCCATGTTGAGAAACACCCAGCCCCGAGTTAACTTCCAGCCAATATCCGGGATTCCACAGCCAGTGACTCTAGATAATCTCGACCAACTGAACAATTTCGGCGGTGATTCAGTTTACTTAACGTCTATCAGAAACGTCGCAACCGATAGCCAGCAGGATTGGCTAAAAGGAGTAACCCCAGACGCCACAGGCTTGACCAACGGGGCTATTTCCGCCGCAATAATCGTCAACGAAAAAGACGCCACTACTACAGATGTCTTCTACTTCTACTTCTATAAGTCCGTCGTTAAGCTCCTTCTAAATCTGGATTTTGAGCGGCTAACAAAAACTCAGTTTCAACTCAGGACCCCCAGTTTGGGGAATTAAATTCGGAGACCACGTTGGAGATTGGGAGCATATAATGGTCAGGTTTCAGAACGGCGTACCGTCAGCTCTTTGGTACTCACAGCATGCCGATGGCCAAGCATTTACCTATGAAGCAGTTGAGAAGCTCGGAAAGCGGGTTAGTTACTCTTCCCTCGAATTCTTTATCAGCTGATCAGATCAGAATACTAACTTCTATCTTGCCGCCCTTAGCCTGTTGGGTACAGTGCCAAAGGCTCCCACGCCAATTACGCAATGGGGGGGTCTCATGATCATACAATCCCCAATTTCAATTTGCCAGGAGCTTTCTTTCTTGTTGATGATACAAACAAAGGATTTCTTTGGGACCCAACTCTTTCAGCTTACTACTACAAATTCGACGCGGGAACAAATCGCTTCACATCTTATAATCCTGCATCCCCGGTTAACTGGCTCTACTTTAAAGGCAAATGGGGCGATCAGCAGTACCCTAAAGATCAGGAAGGCCAATACATCTTATTCGGGCAGGCAAGGTATGGCAATGGCCCTACCGGGCCTCTAGGGAAGGAACTGCAGCGAAAAGATATCTGTCCAAGCAATGTCAAGCCGTGTTGGGTGAGGCCTTTCCTAACCGCCAAACTTGAAAAGGAATAAGTATGATGCGTTTATCCCTAGCCAAGCTCTAATAGCGCCAGCTGGAGGCCGCTGATCGTCCCCCCCCCGTTCCAACTTCTCCTGTAAATATTTAAGTTTTTCGATACGTTTTACTTCGCTTTGCTGTCTTTTCTTTCTATAGTTTGAC
This sequence comes from Arthrobotrys conoides, assembly GCA_036971725.1. NCBI lineage: Eukaryota > Fungi > Ascomycota > Orbiliomycetes > Orbiliales > Orbiliaceae > Arthrobotrys > Arthrobotrys conoides. The sequence continues at coordinate 2,011,873 of JAVHJM010000011.1, read as the reverse complement.
GATACCCCTTTGATTTTTCTATTCCAATTTGCATTGTATTTCGACCAAATTCCAGAGCCCATAACAGCACCTCGCGGCCTCGGCCGTCGACAAGGGGCCGATTTGCAGAATTCAAATCCCTCACCAATCCCCGACTGCGCAACGGAAGGCATTTGTAATTATTTTCCACAAGTACGCATCACTAAATAAAATAATCGGCCAGCGATCCTTCTACCAACTATCTATTCTTGATGCAAACAGTTGAAAAGTCATTTTGAACAATCGCGCGAGGATACATTTATCTAATAATTCTCATTATTTTCTGCTAGACAAGCTTGCGAGAAGCATAAGTGGACGAATCAACCCTGCTTAACAGAACAGACTGCGAACGTAGAACAAGCTCTTGAGCTTGCGTGCTCGAAGGAGTGTAAAGTCTCCACCATATTGCAACAATTAGGTATATAGAATGCCCAAAAGGGTAATTGTCAAAATACCACAGTCAACGCGTTGTGTTGGGTTTCTAACCAAACCGTGTTGGGGCTGCACAGTTTGGGAACGAGACTAGGGGAGCTGGTGCAATAGGATGCGATATAAAACCGACAGCGAGCATTTCTAACATGAAAAATCATATGACACCATTAAATACAAGCTATTTCGCTTTGCTAAAAAACTTCCAACTGGAGTACATCACAGAAACTAGTCCAAGCATTCTCCAATCAAATCAACCTGGCCTTCATGTCGGCACGTCTGTGGCTATAGCACTAAACTGTTAGATATCCCAAAAACTAGCTTAGATCTTCTACCAGATAGAATAAAATGAAATGTTTAAATAACTCGAACTACTCCGCAACCATTTCACTCAACCTTGAGCACTTATACGGCATTTCTATATGAAAATTATTTGTGTCTTTGAAATAGCCTCGAGGCTATCCTTGGAAGGGATTCGACACTCCGAAACGAGTCCCTTAGTATCATATGACCATTAATCCACTAACCCATCATGATATCGGATCATCATAGTCGACTAGGTCAAGCACAATATAACTATAATCAAACATTCTGGGCGCATATTTGAAATCCCATCCCACAACCCAGGTGAGTTGTCTGTGCTAGCTTCGAGACCGGAAGAGCCTCGGTCAAAGTGCAGTTTGAATCAATACCCAGCCATATCATCTACTCCCCAACTTAAGTTCGCTAATCAATTCGCCCTCGAAGCTGCAACGCCGACTAAAGAAGTCCGGAAACATGGTTCTCAGCTGATCAGAGAATAAGGTAAAACATTGTACCGGCCATAGCTCAAAGATACAACACCAACAACACATTCATGAAGAAGCTTCTGAATTCTGAGCACTTGGTCAGCTACTGAATCATGCATGAAGTAAATAGAAGAAGAGTCACGAACCTACTGTCACAATCGACGCAATCCAGCCGAGAGTCTTTGATGTTAACACATATCACATGTAACATACAACAGAAGAAGGGCCCCCGAGACTTATATATAAAATATTGCAAGAAGACACGATAACTCTGCTTTCGAATGTATATATATATATACTTCCGGGTTCTGAGCATATGCACATGCTATAAGTCATAGCAAGAAAAGGTTAAACATCTGCTTTTTGGCCTATCAAGCGATAATGTAGACTCTAGGTGTCCAGTTCTCGAGATTAATTTATCTCAGCTCTGGCTCCGTACCAGGAGTTTGAACGTTCCGTGACTCAGTTTGTTGCATACCGAATATCGAATCATGTCCATGGTAAGTCAATATCCGGGGGTCGGTTCCTAATTTCGCTAAACGGCCCGGCGAATAAATATATATAAGAAAATGATATATGCCCAATCACCCTTGTGAATAGGGATCCGCCAAAGAAACTTAAACTCTACTCGATATTAGGCGAGTCAGTCCTAGATTCGCTTTGTTCCGTCTAGCGAGGAATAATTCGACTTTAACTTCAAATCCAAAACGTTTAAACTCTAAAAAAGCCGCATCCGGAAATCAACTACGCGTATAGTACGTAAGAAAGGAAGAAAGGGGCCAATGCGGTCTTCTTCCCTAAATCTTGGTGTGATTGAAATATTCGAAAACGGGGACTACTGGCCTCACCCTCTTCAATCGATTGGCATATATACGGTCTCTATCTTTATAGAAATAGACCCTCACAATTCTACAGTAATTCTAAATTCTCTATTCTATACTCCTTGGATTAATCCATCTTTGTACGAAACATCCATTCCTAAACCCTAGCTTGATAAGTATCGACTACGCCGCGACCATGGTAGCACCAAGCCAAAGCCCTAGCCCAAAGATGTTGGCCTCGCCACGAGGTAGTATCCACGACGAACAGGGGAGCCGTCAGCAGGATCTCCAAACCATAGAGAACGATCTCTTTCGTTATGTTTCCAAACAACCAGGGAACCCTTTCCCCGAGGAGTACTACGATCAAGGCTCCAAACACGCGCGTAAAGACAGCGGTTTCGTCAAGTCGGGAGCCACTCCTGAAGAAATCAATCTTTATCTAGACCAATACAACCGCAAGAGGTGTGCAAGGTGCACACGGACCTGGCAGTTCAACTATGGCTTATCCGGTATCTTAGGCGTTGTAATCTTGCTAGTTGGATATCTTGCATTCCAAACTACCCGAACTTCCCATCAATTCAGCACAGAAGTTTCACTGCCACTAGGAAAGCATGTAGGCATGGTCCAGAACAAATTTCCTGTGATTCAACAGCGAGCTACATCTGATCAAGCCAATATCATAATTCCTGCCTATTTTGGTCCTGAGGACACGACCTCTTGGGGGAAAGTCATTTCGCAAATAAAAAAATTCCATAACGTCTTAGGATTTACAATCATCATCAATCCTTCAAATGGGCCAGGTACTACCGACGAAGTCACACGTTACGCTACCCTCATCGAGTCCCTCGCAAAATTCAGTAACGTCAAGATTATCGGATACGTTCATCAGTCATGGGGCAATCGAGATATCACCAGCGACGTGGACACCTGGCTTAGTTATTTCCCCGGCAAGCTAGACGGATTTTTCCTAGACGAGATGCCTTCCATAAAATCTGTTAAAAATCTAAGTGCGGTTCAAAACAACAACGCTTATATCAAGAAGAAATCCAGTTCCAACTTTCGCAGCAAGAACTCCCCACTGATAGTTCAGAATCCCGGCACCGAAGTTGATGCTAATTTCTATAGGCTGAGCCACAAACAAGATGTCACAATTATCCTAGAGAATCATGACATCTATCTCGCCCAGTGGATTGCTCTTGAACGTAGTTCCGCTTATCAAAACCCCAGTGGCCTAGGCATGATTCTTTTGACCGTCTCTGACAGTGAAATTGAATCGACTGTTAAAACTATGCTGGGGTATTCAAGGTATATTTTTGCCACTAGGTTTGCCGAAGCACAAGCATATACTAGTATTGCAAGCAATTTCGGCACTTTTGTCAGCGCAGTCTACAAGTATGGAGGAACGGGCAGTACGAAGAAGATAAAGACAACAGCAGTACGGGTACCTACGACTAAAGTTAAAAGGCCCGCAGCTACAAAGTCGAAATTGAAAGCTCAAGTCACTAAGAGTACCAAGCGAAGATTCCCCACCGCCGCAGCTCGCCGAAAGCAAACTTCGTCGCGATCATAATATATAGACTTTTCATGAATATATTTCTGCGTGTACACGTGTACATCGATATCCTTTTGATTTTCGAACAAGATCTCGAAGTATTCGAGGCGTTCCTGTTTATATTTAAAAGTATAGAACCGTTTAATATTTACAAATCGCTCAAATAGGTAGCTTTTTTACCTGATTGCCGTCGGTGTCTACACTCCTATATACGTATATTCCCTATATTTAAAATTATAAGATCAAATCTCAACTGCTTCTCCTCCAACAGGCTTTGTGTAACCCAGACAGCGTTTCTGTCGCAGTGTTGCTGTGTTGGAACTCTCAAAGTGGAATGTATGGTCCTGTGCCACGAATCTTGACTGATCTCGATCTCGATTGATCCCACGTACACGAACTACAACGTTGACCAGACCCACTCACTCCATAGCAAAATTTTACCTATCATCATTATCACTTCCACTAGTGCAAGGTCTTTCGAAATCTGATACTAGGACTTCAACTTCGAGCACCTCAAGTATATCTATACTTGCTCGGTCCCCGCGCGCGTTAATGACATCAGCGCCGCAACACAACTATTGGGGATACACTTCCCCCCCAGGAACCCCGACAGTGTGGAGTCTGACAGAGTCCGGGTCCATTCGAGTTTTATGGGCCTTGGAAGATCTTGTGGAACATAATGTACTAGAAAGCTACAACCTCAAAGCATTCGAGCGGAGCAAAACTACACACGCGGCACCAGAGGCCATGAAAGAAGGATTCCGGTTAGGGAAATCACCTATCCTCACAGTCTCTCCAGCAAATGCACCTGACGAACCACCTACACCATTTGTCGAAGGCCGTCTCATTCTCCAGTTTCTAGCAGACCATTATGCAAAAGGTCTCTGGGATCCGATGACACCTCAAGATCAGGCTCGCGACATCTTCTTCCAAGAATTTGCAGGAACCACAGTGTCCACTCTCACAAGCTTAACTCTCACCATGGATGTGATTCCCGAGGCTACTCCCTGGCCATTGAGACCACTCCTCAAACTGTTATTTGTGCCGCTGATGTCGGTGTTCAAAGGGAAACTAGCGGATCCGTTCAAATTCTTGGAGGATACCCTGTCTGATGAGAAACCTTGGTTCAGTGGGTCGAAAGTTGGACTTGCCGACTTTTGTATGATATTCCCGCTTGATACTTGCGTTGTGAGAAAGTATTTTGATGCTACAAAATACCCTAAGGTCAATCGGTGGCATAAGACGGTCCACGAGCTTCCGGCGTATCAGCGAGCTGTTAAGAAGATGGGGGAATACAACGGTGTCAAGACATGATCAGTTTTTTTTAAGATGGTGTGGTTAAAGAATCGACATGGGAGTAGGACCGGATAATAAGGATCTCAAGGAGACGAGCTAGTCCCCACAGAGTTTTGAGGTCTGGGGCTCTACAAAAAAATTTTAATCTCGAACTTTAGCCTCCAGAGCCCCAAATCTATCGCATCATGTGTTTCCTCGTGATTTGCGGGGCAGTCATGGTCCGCAGACAAGCATACGCCTACGTGGAAAGGGCCTGTCTAGCAGGTTTCATATACGCAATGCAACATCTTCCACTTCAAGTATACCAGTTTCCCGACATGGTTCTGCTTGTGAAGATCATGCAGCTAACTGCCATCCAATATCACATCCAAGGCGTGTAATTTACTGCCAATCTCGTATACACGTGCTTTAGCCGACAAGGACGTTGCCAAACAATTTTGGTGCTTTGTCACGCTTTTGCCGGCTAATATGACTTTAATAGTCGGTTATTTCTCTTTTCTAGATGCCATCCAAATGATTCCAACCCAGAATTAAGGTAAGCAACTAGGAATGACCCAAATGCCATTCCATGTCGTTCGGAGTCAATTGTGGCTTGCCATGGCCTTCTTCGCTGTGGAAATTCTCGTCGGTTCAATTGACAAGATTCTCGGGCGCAGAACTTAAAACACACCGATGGTACCTGCAGCTCGCTAGGTTCACTGTATACATGGGTGCATGCGGATGTGAGGTATTTAATGTCTGGTTTACTGATACATATATAATCCCCGGTTGGCAACTTGTACTCTGGAAAGGTTCCAGTCTTACATAGCCGGGCACCCTGCAACGGAAACCTCAGGGCTAGCTCCCGGCGCGGTGTGGGAAACCCTCAGGTTAGCCACGCTCTATTTCCCATGGGCCCAGCTATTTGTATATTTATCCACGTTGGGATTTCTGGGGAAGCCAAAGCAATTTCGTTCTCTATCATCATATGATAGAAAGACTTGAGCGAATATCCGTCAAGCATTGGTTTCAAGTCTTGCGTATCACAAATCTATTTTCTTGTTCTTATCAAGCTTGCAGATTCAGGGCAGTATAGTGCCCTCGTATTTTTATGCACGTGTAGAAGTTAGCTTGCTGCCGTTCACATTCAGATCGCGAGGCTATTCACGCTCATGATCTAATCCCCCAGAATTAATTTCGCACGACAGATAAAGATACAATTAGGCTCTTCATCAATTGAACACCCACGTATAATTTTTCAAACCAAGAATTCAAGCACAAACATCTATCTGCCAGCCAGATCTAGCAGCAAATGATATCTGTATGATAACGCAACCCAGTTCGAAAGAATACGAGTCTTAAAATGACCAATGATAATATTCAAGACATGGGGACCCGATGTCGACGTGTGAGAATTCATCTTACTAAGTACAGATCCAGGCCGATACTCTCAGTTCATATGGTCCCTATACACATATGTACATCCGATAGACTACTTGCGCGATAATACACCCCCGAGCTTCCGGATTTCACCATTTTGCCCCTGGGGGCCGTTTCGCACAACGTTGGCCTCAGTGATTCAGATAGCGAATCGATCGCCGGTGACCCTGAATTGAGATGAGAATCAAATTGACAGGCTCGCGGAAGTAACGGAGGAAGCCGGGTTAATATTAAGATCATCAGCGTCCATCTTAGAAGCTCGACTCGAAGCCTCGTATAAATCTGCACGAAGAAATCATAAGGGAAGGTTGAAAGACTTGCGTACAAACCCCACTGGCGTCAACATCGCTCAACTTGACCCTGGGATAGATTTACAATATTTGATCGTATTCAAGCAGGTTCGAGCTTCTGACATGCACGCGCCTACGATACTGCCAGGCCGTTCGACAACCACCTCCACTTGGAGCCTCACCTAAAATCTGAAACCTCGGTTAGGCAGAAAGGTTGACTTCCAAGAAGTGGATCCGATTCGGCAATCACGGTCAGTTGCACCTTCCTGATTTGCCTGGAATATTCTAGAGAACATGTTTAGACATGGGGTTTGAGGGGGCACAAAGAATAATATAGGGAGTATCGGTGCATACGGTATCCTGAACGGATTGAGGACCTTGTCCGAGTTTGTGTTGCATGTTGGAGTTTGTTTCCCTGTGCCTGCAGACCTAGAGCTGATGTTCTCAATTGATCAATGGATGTCGCAAGGGGTAGATTCTAATCCGTAATGAGAACTGGAAGATGTCGGTAGTCTACTGGCTGCTGGGATATGTAAATCCCTCACACTCGAATAGAATCGTCGAATCCAAAATGAGGCCGGCCGGACTCGATCTTAACGACTCCCCGCCTCGATGCGTGTAGCCTCCGAAATAACAGGTGCAAGAAGCTAGGTTGCGCAAGCAAGCCTTCCGAAAGAATACTCAGATCCGATATCACAGCCGGAGCCTGCTTGTCGGACCCTTCATGGGCACCATGTCGGTGTCTCGTAACCAGCCATGTCCAATCCTGGGTTGTAATTAGTGCTGAACGCGGGGTGTCAATTTACAGAATGCATGTGTATTTCAGCCCCGCCCAATCTCCTCGCAAATCAAGCTGACCTGGATAAAAAGGTTTGCAGAACCAGTTGTAAAAAATAAAAAATAAAAATAAAAAAAAGTGAGAGAAGAAATCACGAAGAGACTTTCCCGGAAGCCATACATAGTAAATGCATATGCATTGATGGCATGATGCGAAGTCTCGGTTGTAGGCGAGCTTGGCTAACGTTATATGGCTGTAGACTTAATATGCTGCGTATTATGAGACATCAACCTATAGATAAACCTTCAATTGAGGGCCGTGATACCGAGCGATCGCGATAGGCGAACATCGCTATCAAAGACGAATTTTCAGTGGGACGGGCTTTCAAAAGTCTTTTATTGAAGCCCGAGATAGTGGTTGGTCTTCGGTAGAGAGTGTTTCAAAGCTTAAGCGGGTGTAATGGCTTCGAAAAGGTCGTTGAGAACGGCGAACCGTTGTCGAGCTTTTAGCGCCTCTGGAACAATTCCGTGCAAGGGCCCACCCTTCTTCCCCCAACAGTCGCAGCGGACTAATGCACGAAAATGCACAGACGGGACAGAGCGGACCAGTGACACTAACGGTCACTACACCACCGAGATAGTCGTCATGATTTTTTACTGGGAAAGAAGACTATAGTTGAAAGGAGAAAGCTTGATCTCCCACATTTCGATTCGACTAATTATTGTACACAAGCGACGACGCAAGCATAGACTAACAAAGAAGACTATCTTGTACAGGAATACGTAAGGAAAGTAGAGAACGAGTGAGTGAAAAGAAAGGAAAACTTTGGGTCCTATAGGTACCATTGAAACAAAAGAAAAGGAAGCAATTGATCGTCAGGGTCATCAAGACTGAATCGGAAGGATAAGTTGATGGTACAATTTTTTTTGTGGAGCGAATGATAATGAAAAGAACTTTTGTATGTTGATTAAGCCCCCACGCAGTCCGAAAACCCAAAGAAATGCCACCGCAATGTATATGTCAAGGAAAAACTCTCTAAGAACTGTGCTGAAAGGACCTCCAAATACGAACACCGGGGAACGCCCAATAAGCCCAATGTAATGGTATCCCAAGAAGCAAAAAACCGGATTATGCAAATCAAACCAGATCAACAAAAGAAACTATAGGAAACAAGAACTTTGAGAGAAAGATAGAGAGCAAGCAAGTGCAGATATTTGAAATATTTAGAAAAAGTTGAATGGTACCTCGTCGTTGACAATATGGACACCAGACCCAAGCTGGGCCTTAAGGTCAAAGAATAGGCCATCTTGAGTTTGCGAAAGGAAGTAAGGGCCTTCCGTAGAATTATGGCTAGAGTGAGAAGGTGTAGATGCCATTTCGGAAAGGTCTGAAGGATACCCTTCGATGTCCGAAACAAGTGTTGTACATGTTGCATTCGAGGCAGCACGTGAACGTCCGCTGTAACGTGCGGGAGGGATGGCGACCTCACGTGGTGGGGCAGACTGCATCCGCTGCGAAGCAGGATGTTGGATTTCGTCCTCCTCATCAAGTGTAACGATGCCGTTATCAAGGTTCGAGAAGCCACGAAGAGAAGAATTGCGGTAATGCTTTCTACCAGCCTTTAGATTTGGCAAGCTCGCACAAGTAGAGAGACTCCTGTTATGACTGGCTCCGTTGCGAGTCTTTGAGAGTTGACGTTGGTGGCCGAAAGCATTATATTGGCGGTCGGCATGGTCAAAGATACCAAACCCGCCATCTGCGATACCGATTTCAGGGGAACGTGGAACAACATCCTCTTCTGGGGCGGCAAGGAATGATTTGCCTTCATCCGAATGTCTCTTCGCTGCTAAGCTAGCAAGGTTGACAGCGGAGGGCGATGCAGAGACTGGCGCCGACTTGCTTCCCAAGTTGTTATCGGCTTCTTCCTCTTCTTCGATTCCTTCAAGATCATCGACCCACTCATCGAACCCATTATTATCATATGTCCAGTCAATATCGGCTTCCCAACTCTGGATTTCTGCCTGAGCATCACCAAGGATCGAGACACGCCGACTTAGTCGCTTAGACATCCTCTTTGATGATCTCTTATGAGCTGTTGGCTCTTTCGGAATATCTGTATCTCCTGCTACTCCGAGCCCCAGTGTACCCGAGCTTGAGCTTGAAGGGCGAAGTGGAGATAGGGGTGGGAGTAGGTGGGTATTGATAACAATGTTTGGTTGAAGCCCCACTGTTTTAAGTGAAAGAACTTTCGAAGATGTGATGGGTGGTGATGGGAAGGCGCCGAGCACATCGTCCTCAACTTCTTGATCTAGTAAGCTAGACTCCTCGGGAATTGAGCCGACTGTCCTCGATAAGGCCGCAAGATCGTCTTGAAGAAATATGACCGAATCTCGACCTTCACTTTCAAGGATAGGGATATCATCGTCCCTAGAAGGTAAAGGACCGGTGAATGCTGTTCGCGAGGAACTTCGCGGGGGCGGGGCCAAGTAAGAGGGGAACGAATTGGTCAAGCTTTCGGCTGACTTGGAGCCCATACTCAAATCCGTGATGGACTCGACTGGAGAGTAGACACTATCAATTGACGGGGAAGGCATTGGTAGCCCACTTGTTCGGAGAGACCCGCTTAAGCTCTGCATATGTCTGACACCCCTTGCTGTCAATGGTGTCAATGGGACAACTGGAGTCCTCGGTGCCCTAGATTCCCTAACCATAGAGTTCCATTGTATCGGAAGGACATCCTCGGGTGTGTCCTCGAATTGAGCAGTTTGTCTAGTTTCCATATGGGAAAGGTGTCGGAAGTTGAAGGGATTACTGATCGGCTTGCCATTGCAGAATGTTCTAGAGTCAGTGCTCATTGCTTCGGACCAGTTAGCGCAATACTTCAATTGAACTTCTATGTAACCATGAACTCACCTTGGCTTCGACTCAACAAGTCTGGCACACTGTGTGTGCGAAGTAATTTAGGAGGGGCACGAGGTTGGCTGCCCGGTTGTCGGATCTCATGTTCTTCGAGAGGGCCAAGACTCAAACTGAGCTGCGAGTTTTTTCGCATTCGATGAGCTTTAATTCTAGTTGATAACGATGCTAATCCCGAATCTCGATTGTCTGTGATAGTCCTTTCACTTAATCGACTTGATGATGTCGACCTTGGCACAAGCGACTCATATGTCTCTTGTGAAGTCATCTTGTTGAACAACGACGACCCTCTTTTCCTTAACGGTGGTCGTTTATCCATCTTTGCCTTCGAGAGGACTGGAGAATGTTGCAAGCTTCGAAGAGCGTCTGTGACTGCCGCGCTGTACCGACGTTTATCCGCTATATGAGATGTATAATATTGAGATTCTAAATTTCCTGGACGAGAGTCGTTTGAGACGCTATTGCTGCGTGTTACCTGGCGGCCAGCCTCTTTTATCTTGGAGAGCATTGTTATTATATATTTTGACCCAGCGCGGTGTGGGAGTATTTTTTCTCCACCACTCCACTAGTACTGTAGCCCAAGGCTCTTCTTGAACGACAGCCCTTTAATTCTGGTTAGGGAGGTGCCTGTTCGAATTGGTCGTGCAACTAGCACACGTTCGTTTTTCCTAGCCCAGGCTGTTTGCCCTGGTCCTTGTCCAAAGACCCTGGTTGCTTTGCACCGTAAATATCCTGGGCTCTAAGCCAAGTTAGTAAACCTGTCCCTCGGGAACAACCACAAGGATAAAAAAGCAAAACTACATGAGCCCTGCCGTCCCCGGCGGCAGGGAGGAAAGGAAAAACTCATTCCAAAGGAAAAGCAAAAGCGGCATATCCCACCCGGGTGCTCCTTCGCATTGGTCAAAAAGAAAAAAGTGGTGATCACTTGTATGATCCACGAAACCGGCACCTTCAGAAGAGACGATTCTCGTAGCAAATATACCAGCAAGAAAGTTTGCTAGCCAGCCTCTTCGAATTACAAGATTTTAGGGAGAAAAATAAAAATAAATTCAAAACTTCACTTACAGATATCAGTAGTATATTACGAAGGAGACACGCGTTACTTGAGGCAGCACCGGGAAAATGTGTTCCAACAATTAGTGGCGTCCAAGATGGCCAGACCGGGGTGTCCCTTCTCGAAAGTTCTGAGTAGTCCGGTTCTGAAAAGAGTGGGAAATCTATTTCCAGACCAGAAGCCTCTCCGGAAAACTTTTGGAATGCGTTGTGGTGAAGTTGACCTGGTTCAGAGTGGGATTTGAGAAAGACTCTACCGTAGTCGGCAGGCGACAACGTCAATGGAAAGGAGCTTCCTGTCTTTATACTGAGACAGGTTGGAATTGCGCAACTGGACAGGCAGGACTATATATCTTGGGGGTGTATCCTGTATTCGGGGCTGCCAAAATCACCATCCAGCGGCGATCGAGTAGAAATAGTAAATGCAGCCTGTCAATTAAACGTCAAGTCAGCGAACGGCAGTTCTGTGCAGAGTTACTCCAGACATCCATCTATCTGTCTTCCTCATGCATTTTATCCTCAAGGGTCTCTTACGTTTATAGCTTCTCACCCCAGATACCCAATTTATTGGGAAAACTGCGGTAAGCTTCGATTTATCCAGGACCCCCGCTTGACTGAGTTATTATTCCTCCAAAGAAATGTATCACCGTTGTTCAAATTGCAAAGAAAGAGGCCAGAAAAAAAAAAAAAAAGAATCCTTGGGCTCCAGAAAATTCAAAATTCATCCAGCTACCGATTGCTCGTTCCGACCTTGCAATGCTCATGCGATACCGAATTTCAGGTTTCGATTCCGGTAAGTGGGATAACCACCATATGCATATGGCTCCCACGTTTTTTTGGAGCCGTCCGTTATCTTCAATTGGATTTAAAAGGCAAGTGCTTGATGGCAACTGGTCGGCGATCTAGATCCAAAGATAGCGTTGGTGTTCGTATCAGTCAAGTCTATCAGATGCTCCGCTAGCATCAAATAGAGATTTGTTACTAACAATCAGTACCTGATGTACTGGCGGGCCTATTGATAACGGGGAATACAGTCGAGTCGACCTGTTTAGCTTGCAAGTAGTGTCGCTTAATCTGTGCGTTTCGAAGCTTCTGTCGCCTGCAGGTTTAGAATCCGGGCTTATAGGTGAGCGCTAGTTTGGGAATTTGGTCACACAGTTCGAATAGTCGGACATCAGCGGTTTCAGAGAATAGGGTCGAGTCGGGTCGAGTCTAGCTCAAGACGTTTAAGCAGCGGTGAATTGAATCTGGGGAGATATAACTGTCGTAGAAACCTGCAACGAACGAATGAAAAAAATATATTTCAAGAATCGAAAAATTTAAAATTGAACAGAACTTTCAGAATCCAGGCTTTCACGAAAAGTCCTTGTCTTCCACTTATAGGGCACCAAGCACAGACACCGCAAAAACGGTGAGAAAAATTCTCCTACATTACGCAAAACTCACAGGTGATGGTCGTTGGAGTTACTCAAACACTAGTCACCTTACTGCACAATCCCGACCTTGAAAAGTCAACATGAGGGGCGAAAGGCAGCCATCCTACTGGCAGAACCCGAAGACGAAGCACTGTTGACATGGGGTGAACCTCCCTTTACCCTCGGCTCGGTACTCCTTCGAGAATGCCGGGCCCCTGAACCTTGTCCCTTTTTAATCCGCCGCAGGCTCAGGCACAATGCATTTGAAACTCGCTTCACAAATCCCATTTTCTGGGGAGCAGCACGGTGACGACGTCCACCTTGTCACCGAAAAACCGCCTCAACTTGCATATCCTAACTGTTGGGGCTCCATAATGATCCGATTTTTTTTTTCTCTTCCTGATCCACTTTTATACACGTCAATGCGTGACTTTGAATTTTCAACGATAAAGATTCTATAGATCTAGGGGATCGCTGCTGGTATCGAGACTAACTAGGGGAGCAATCTATGAGTTATACTATGTCCGTTGGGTCAATCTTTCTTTTGAGGTGCCGGTGGAACCCGAAGTACTGCAAACGATATTGACCACCGCACACCGTGCCACATACGAGAATTAAACGGTAATCCAAATCCGACAAAGTTACACCATGCAACAAACTTCGCAGCTATTCTTATTCTTGTGTAATTGAATCTGAACAGACGCTATTGTAGCACTAATTAGTCCTAACTTCCAATGTTGTGGAATTTAAACCGATTTCTTTGATCGCGCCCAACCGAGATATTCGAAGGATAAACGTGGGAAATGTGTTAGGAAAGACATGTACAATAATTACATATTCTCGAACAAACATTCACAAGGCAGATGACGAATATTATTAGCCTGTATATACTTGAGACAATAAATTTGAGAGCCTGAGGAAATTGAGATCTCATGTCATGTCGAACCTCCCTAAAACCAGGCATTCATAATCAACACCAGCAACGTTGCATTAATTGCAACACTGCAAGATGTGTTTTGGAATTCTTTCAGATGCGAACTTCATGATCCCAATTTCATCTGATCCTAATAGCCTGCGCTAACTCCTGTCGCATCGACTCGCTCGGTTTGCGGGAAAAATACAATATGGATGTACGGATTACTGTTTACGCTGGTTGTGCATACAACTTGGGTTGACTTCAATGCTGAAACGCGGGGCTTCTGCTTTGACTCGCTTTACCTCGAGGCACGCCCTAAGTTCTTCCCCAGAACATATATATCTCCCAGCGGGATTTTACATTGTTACTAGCCGAAAGATCTTAAGAACTGATCCGATTGGAGGTATTTTGTTCGTTCCGTCTTGTCACAAGCCTTTTATAACCAATCATGGGGAAGCTTCGCAGTATAAAATTATTGTGATATAGGGAAAACGGGACCCTTTCGATTGCAGACCCTCATGAGTTCTAGATTTCATCCAGGAAGCGAATAGACGAGGAATGCTTAGTTAATTTCAAAATTCATGTGAACTGATCCCGATCACATTCCACCAGAGATGCATGATTAACCGCTCTATGAGCTCTCCTCTCTCATGCCTTAAATCCCTTGATTCGACCCGTGGCTCTATCATCAAGCCGCGCCGCTCTTCTTCCGATTCTCAAACACAAAATGCCAATGTACGAATCACCTCGCAAGAAAGAAAAAAAGACCTCTCTCCACATTGCCTCACAAGGGTCAGCCATAAGGCTACGCTAATGTAAGACTCCTCTCAAAAATGTCTCTTTCACAAACGGATTCGATCCCAGTTCTCAGAAACTTCTTTGGGGGACGTCGTTTCGGCCTTGACCCCTTCCCGTGCTGCCTCGTCTCCGTGGATCCACAATCCATTGTATCAACAAAAACGGCTCACCAGAGGCCTTTAGCAAAAGAGTCCCGTTTAGGTTTAATTAGTTTAAGCAGCATTCACTCGGTCTAACCAGAGGCGTCAGGATGACACCAGAAGGCCCAGTACTTTTCGCATTTGCTGCTCGTGTGCAATGAAAATCACGAGCTAGGTTCATTGCATTTTTCGACCCAATCTTGGCATCACAAAAAGCTTGACATGGACAGGGCAAGTTGCGATGATGATGCTGTGTCAACATCTCTCCAGCTATCATCAATAAGGGGCTAGATAACAGAATAGTTTTTGGAGAGTTCATGAATCGAGATATCGTCCTTGCTCTTGGGCGAAGGATTCGACGTTATCGTGAACCATGCCCTGACAGTGTAGTGCATAGCCAGCTCCCGAAAACCCCACAAAGTCGCCGTGCATGGCAGAACTTGAATTCACGAGCTTTCGCTAACGCTTACCTCCCCTGGAACGACACATGGCACTGACTTCAAGAACATTAACATAAAAAAGGCACTCCGCACGGTTCCAACCTCACAGAAAGAGAAAGGAAAAAGCGCTTTGATCGGACGACCCCCGCGTCCGCTCTTTCGTGGGGAGTAGTTAGGTTTACGAAATCGTCCGTTGAGAGAAATGCCAACTTGGGAAAAAGACAGTTGTGGAAAAGCGGAATCACGTTTTCCGTGGGGTGGTCCGTGATCAGTGATAAGCGCTTCCTGAGGACATTCGCGGTGGGAAAACCCCAGCCTGCTGCGCTAGGAAACCCAAAAGCATCAACCCATTTTTGGGGAGAAGAGAGAACGTGGAGGCACCCATACATACGGAATACGGATAATGCATTGCATATTAAAATTGATTTTCGTTTAACGATGGCTTTCTCTCACATCGCCGATGATAGATTAGACGAAAATGAGACCCTTTTTTCCATGATCGGATCAGATCAGATCATGGCAGTCCTCCAAGATATCAGCGATGTTTCGGAGAACTAAAGGTCGAGCCTCGAATCGAAATTCGGGGGGCTAGTCAGGACAATCGGCATAGCCCCGTAGACCCCGGGACACCGGTATCTATGATTACAGGGGCCCAAGTGTCCCTGATTGATCGGCGCCGCTAAGGTTTGCTTGATGTAATGGACTTGGTTGCAGTCGTGGCACCGAAGCGCTACTCCAACTTATTTCCTCATTTTGCAAGATCCATCCTGATACAACCAGTAATATCATCTTCAAAAGCATAATTATCTCGATGCAACATCCACCAACCAAAGCAAGAGCGAATGGCTTACCGCAAGTCTCTGAGATGGAGTTTGCACACTCTCTTACTACGTATTTCATTAATCTTCAGCCGCCGCAAGAGCCAATGTTTGTGTGGATATGTTAGAGCCGTGTTTGCAAGAGAGAAAGACAAAAACGAGAAAGAAAAAAAAATCGACCGGGGTTCGATCTGACCTGATGGAGTCCTCTCAGCTTTTCAAGCTTCAAGCCATCCATTGGCCTACCTATATTGGCACGCCAGTACTTCAGAAAAGTGGGTTCCTCGGCTGCGGATACTCACCCGCCTGCGGTCAATGGTTCGATTCGATCGGAAGAACCCTATGGATACTGCCGTACATACCATGGCGAGGAGAGAGATCGAGACCAACTTCCAAGTTTCTCTCTCACTCTCTCGCCTCTCACTGTCATATTGAAGAAGGTGGGCGGAGAGATTCCAACGGACTCGCAAAAAGGAGTGATTCAGCGCAACCTTCGTCAAGAAAAGTTTTCCCAAGAACCACGACGTCCGGATTCAAAGACTCAACTTCTCAGAACTCTGAGCCTCGCATTTCATGCCTCAATATGCCCCCATCGGCGCCTGAAATGCCAAATAAATGCCGAAACCCTGCAAGGGCCATATAAGGCCAGAATAGTATGCATATTGCAACTCCCATCTTGCCAACATTAATATCGCCGCAACGCACAAAACTCCGAAATTCGATAAACCTGTTTATCCAGAGACTTCCCCAAAACAGCAGCCGGGCCACCAAAACATTCCGACCGCAGCCAAAACACGAACATGCCCTGTCAATTGACAATTAACAACCTTCCTAGTTAATCTTTGACGTCAAAATTAAACAACGAGACTAAAAAAAAACCCTCGTGAGATTTCTATATTTATCCTCAATTATCTCAAGAAGAAGCTCGATTAATATAAACGAGGAAGTTAACGCAATTTCGCTATCACCATTCGATATCAATGCTCAAAACACTCTACAAGGATCGGGAAATATCGAAATCGAAACAGTTCATCTAATGTCGAAAAAATCATTGCACGCATATATGCATAGCCTCGTATGATTGATAAACATAAACACTTCTTAACGAGAGTCAACTCAAGTCTCGTCTCACAACTTCCCGTCGAACCTGCAGATTGTTTCGACTTTCAACTGAGTTAACCCATATCTCGATCCGTTTATGCATCTTAAGACAAAACTGGGCTCGACCCCGGTCCGCTCAAGATCTTACATCTCATCCGCATACATACCGACGGAAAGAGCCAGCGCAATCGGCCGGCATGTATAATATGTCTTGGTATCGTCATTAGACACGTATATAGCATAGTTCGAGGTAACCAAACAAGCCCCCACGACTGGCTCTAACTAATCATCACGAGATATTTTCCTACAAAGCAAGGTCCAACATTTTAGTTTTCACCGCAGGGCACAGGCCCCTTCCCTACCCTTGAGGATAGGAAGTTGCATAAAAAATCATCTTCTACGGTACCCTGGGCTGCGATACATGCAACCAAGAATGCTATTGAAATATCTACCAGGGCTTTCACTGAAAGTCCTCACTAGTTAAGTAGACTAGGTAGTATAATGTAATTAATCGTTTATAGAATGGATTTATTCTCTCGGGGTTGTAACCGTTCTCGTAAGTCTTGTAGGGAAATACCTTCCAGTCAGTTCTAACGAACAGAAACACTTTCATTGTGATACCATGCGCATGCAAACCCATAACAAATCTCGTGTGCACCACAGTCTATACTATAAAAAGCCATGATCACTGATCGCACCAGTTTCCATGTGTCTTTATATCCGTTCGAATGCTAGTTTGCCCCGTATCACAACATAATGCACGCCAGGCCCCAGAGTCACACAAAATACCCCAATTGCCAAACCCGGTTCCTTCGTAGAACCTAACATGCATCGATGTTTTCAGCCGTTAAAAAAATTAACAAACTTGTTGAAATTTTGAAGGTCTGAATCGCATACGTATACAAAGGCGTCTACTGTCTCTTATCCATTGGATATACACAGAGCACATGACGGACTTATGCGCTTTACCACGAAATTACGGACAGCCTATGAGCATTCAAATTTCGTTTCTGTAAGATCTCAGCCACATGTACAACCTGAAGAAAGCATCCCTAAGCAAGAATCCAACAGTCTAGTACCCTATTCAGTGATGCCAGCTAATTAATATTCTGCACTGCAACTCACCAACTGCCTCCAAGCGGTGCTGCGTAACCACAATTCAAAAAGTCCAACACATATCAACGAAAAAAAACTCGTCCTCCAATGCAAGCCGGACGTTTTTACAAATCAGGTGTAAAGGATTACGAAGACAAGGAATTATATTCCCGGTAAGGCTGGTATATTTTCTTCGCCTCTCATAGTCTAATTGTCTTTTTTCTCCTGTTGAAGCTAGTTGTGGTGATACGTTACTCCGTTTGTGGATATGAATAGGCAGCCTTTTGCACCGAGCTCGCGTGAATATAATAATTCCGAAAAGAAAAACTTTGTGTATAGGTACACTTCATGATGAATTAGTTTAGAAGCAAGGGACCACGTACAAAAACCCCCGCGTACGCAACATCTCCCCATGCCGGCTTTCCGTACGGGATTGACGGGAAAAGAAATTTTCAGCCTTTCCTTTTTCACCTAGACAAAACGGTATCTCTTGGCCAGGCGGCTGCGGAAAAAAGTCGATGCCGTCGGCTGGACCCTGCGCCTGCGAGGTCTATATCGACGTCGACACGGCACGGAGTTATAACACAATAACTTTTCTTTCTTGCGATGTATTCCACAAATCCAAAGGCTTTTTTTGATGGGCGGTTATGGTAGATGAATAGAGATATTCCGTCCCCTCGGTATACGTTAACGCGTTCGGGGACTTTATTCTGGTCTTCGCAGACCCGACGTTTGGTTTAACGTTATAGGGCCAAACGGGGCCGGGGCCGGGTCGACGGCGAATTTGATTGGCCCATGCCCTAGATTTGATCCATATAACTTCAAGGGTCCTGGTCTGGTATTATGACGAGCTTGTATTCCGTCTGCGGCACAGTAACAGGAATTTCTAGGATCATACATTTCCGATGCCGCAAGATCGGTATAATTCCATGAACCCCAGTAATAGCTATGATATATGAGCGCATCGGCCACTAGGTTATCTATTATCATGCCAGAGACCCAGGAATGATTTCTAGGATGGTACGGTTCAATACGTAAAACCATCGTAATCGGTGATATCACTACGAAAGTCTAGATCGATTGGTCTGACGCTAACAGAATATGGGCATCAAAGACAGCTATCACCCAGGGCCCCGCGACAATAAAGAACCCTGTATACTTCAGAACTGTAAATCCAAACCCAAGGACACGGTTCGCGATCCGGGAACATTCAGAGTCTCGACCATAAGTGCACGAGTCAAATATCGATCCTAAGCGGATAGATATCTTATATGCATGTATTCGGAATAAACCTTATCAGCTAAAGCGTGCCATTGACGCTTCAAGACAACCAGCCATCCGATTTACAACATTTTATAATCGATCGATCAGAGCGAAAAATGAAATCCCAAAAAGAACTAATCGATAAACGGGCGGGATAAACTCAATAGCGGGGTACTCTTTCCCACTAAATCGATCCACAAGCGCTTAGAAATTGAAATGATTGCGAATAAGTTCAAAAGTATTAATTGAATACGGAGTTACGATAATTCGTCATGTGCAACCCTCTAAAACCGCCACCGAACAAAGCAAAAGTTTTCAAGAAGAGGAGGGGGGGAGGGAGTCTAGGTCTAAATTATTTCTGTTGCGGAGGGGTTATCTCTAAATCTATCATGCGCAAGCGTCTCAAATCTATAATGCCGTTTATCCTGAGTCGAGAAACCCTTCCCCACATTACATTATGCCTTCCCGTCACAGAACTGTATGACGGCATACTTGCCGCCCCATCCCCATGACCTCTTTGCTTGATCATTTACGTTATCTTTATCCTCTTGTCTCAGCTTCTCATCAACTCCCTCGTCTAAGCCGACAACGACATCAGCCTTGCACGTTCGTAATGCCAGAGTTCTGCAACCGCTTCCCTTTCCAAGAGTCTGGAGCGCCTCGTCGAATGGGGTGGTTGGGGGCCATGCCACCTGATAACAATCGTCAGCCCTTCCCGTCTCCGATATAAGATTGAACAAGGAGGGGGGTTAGGGGGTTTCATACGTCACCAGTCAGTTTTCTATAGTTCAGATCACCCTTGTATATCACTAACTCAGAGCTCTTCAGGTCTTCCCACAGCTCCGTGTGCTCGGGCAGAGTCCAGAAAGGATCCTGTAATGTCCAATACTTATTCGTCCTGATACTCAGTTTCCCTTCAGCATGGAAAGTCGCCAAGCTCGCAAACAGGCCCTTGATGGCCTCTGCGTCTTCCGTTTTCAGCTCATGCTTGATTTCATGTTCGCTTTCATTCTTTGTAATGAAAAAGTCGACAGGGTCCTGAAGAGCATTTAACAGGATCGCAAAGTCCGATGGCAAAACATCGCTGACAAACCATGGGTGGTTCTTGGGATGCAAGACAATATTCGTAGCCAGACCCTGTGAAAGTAGATATCCCGCCAAGTACAAATCTACAAATAACTCGAATCCGGAGTTATCCAAAACTATATCAACCCTTATTTCCTCCAGGCCGGACGCTTTGAGAGAAGTGAGGAGGTTATAGATCTTGTCGAGGTCATTCACTAGGATATTCTTCTCAGACTCCTTTCTAGCATGTGATCCTTGCAGGGACTGGATTTCATCGTAGCTGAGAGTAGTGAGAAGGGATAGGTCGGTGGCATTACCCCAAAGGCATATTAGGAATATTTCATGGAAGAGCAGTGAAGATGCCTCATCCGTGAATGTCGATGGTGCAGTAACAGAAGGGTACCGATGGGCGAGTTCCAGAATCGCAGGAAGAGAAGAGCGAAGTGTGGTGAGCTTCGAAGACAGAAAGACATCAAAGGTATTCCACTTCGTGGTTGTTGTGAAAGAGGTGGCTAACCGCCTATAAAGATAACATTCAGAGAAGAGCCAGGAGACCTCTAACCATTTCGGTTCGTCCAATGCAGCCAAAGCATCATTATAGTGAGCGATATCGGGTAATCCATCATCCCGGATAGGTCTGTTATTTTTATCTCGGATGTCAGCGATTCCGTCGTTCCAGCATATCAGGAGTGGACACGTACGACAGAACGCGATTATGCTGGAGCTCATATTTGAGTTTTGCAAGATCCTCGACGATTTTGCGACCCTCCTTGGTTTTTACCTCATCGCTCGGACCGGGGATGGCGCGGAAAACCGCGTCGATGGCTTGCGTCTGCGATAATGGTTAATTTGAAGGACCGAGGCTCGGGATATAGTGGGGGTGGGATGATGGATGGGTGTCGTGGTAGGTGACGTACGAGGATAATAGGCCATCGCTTGGTGGCCGAAGTGAAAGCGAAAGAGTTTGGATCGGAGTTCTGATACGGCTCTATCGTAGAAACATCGTCAATGGGGGATATTGAAGCCTTAAAATAGTATACGAGATGTTAGGATTGGCGGCAGAAGACATACCAGGCATGGTGTTTTAGAATTTGCATGTGGTTGGTTGGTCGAATTGGTGGTGGGTTGTGGTTAGTTACCCAGGTGAGGGAGGTTCTTATCGATAAGATCTGATCTGATCATTGCACATGTCAAATCTGTCACCCACATTCCACAGCAACTGGGTTTTGAGCTACAAAAGCCGGAACTAGCTGCGAGTGGGAGGTCGCTAGGAGACCAAGTACAAGCCAAGCTACCTGCAAAGGCTTCTTTCGTTCGGCGCGGAAAAGCTCACGAGACCGAAGCACAGCAATAGACCGAGACAGCGATCAACTCCGTTGTGACCCGATTCAGTAGTCATCGACCTTAGCAGGCTAGTCAGCCAGTCACCACCACAACATTCACATTCTTATAAATATTCTCTTATTTTTCGCGACATTCCATTTGGCTCAGCTGATCGAGACCGCAACGCAGCTGATCCCAAGTATCTGTGATGGCCGTTCTTCTGTAGCCCATCAACGCCCGCCGTTCTTCCCAACGTTCTGACTTCATCCCATCTTTCCTCTACACCATCCCTCCTTCTCTCCTTCTCGCCCACTACATCCAACTGCGACTACAGACAGTACATCATCGCCATGTCCGATACACACCTCGCCGGCAAGGTCCGATACGGAGGCTTTCTACAGGCAGTCCGGTTGATACTGTTCATTCTCTACTTTTCTGCTGGTAGTATCGCGTATGTACCCCTCCTCATGATCTGAAACATTTAGTCGAGATCGCTAGTATTGGTGATGGGAGGGGTTTCTTAAAATAGTTAATAGTGGCTGACATGTGATGGTCATGATAATGATATCATGGCTGGATAAATGGCACAGAATCGTAGCGACTCAGTTCATCGGAGCTCCCATATACTTCTACAACAAGGACTGGTTCTATACATATATTTCCCTCACAAAACAATCGTTCGGCACCCTCGTCACAACCGGTACACAATGGTGGACTCCTACGACCATCAGGATCAGCGGCGACAAATCTGTTCGGGGCCAGATACGCATCACCGACGATGGTCTCCTCGAATGTGACTTCCCCGAGCGCATGGTCTTCATCGCTAACCACCAGCTATACTCGGATTGGCTTTATATCTGGTGGATCGCCTATACAGCTCGTATGCATGGCGCCGTATACATCATCCTCAAAGAATCTCTCAAATGGATTCCCATAGTCGGGTGGGGTATGCAGATGTATGGCTTCATCTTCTTGGCTCGGAACTGGGCAAAGGACCAGCAGCGTTTTAAGCATCGGCTCGAGAAAATCGCAGCAAAGGATCGGAAACCTCAGGATAGACCGCCGATGTGGCTGCTCATCTTTCCTGAAGGGACCAATATGTGCCCAAACGCTCGGGCGTCAAGCAAGAAGTTTGCTGACAAGATGGGAATCGTAAGCTAGCCCCGCCAGAGCTTCTAGACAGTTGCTAGACGGCTTCTAAAATATGTTCTATGCTGACATTAACTTTTTTTTTGTTTTCGTTCTCGTGCAGAAAAACCCTGACCATGTTCTCCTCCCTCGCGTAACCGGCTTACAGTACTGTCTTCAGCAACTAGACGAATCTGTTGAGTGGGTATACGACTGCACGATGGCCTACGAAGGCATTCCGTACGTCCAGCCCTGCGTGAAAACCCCACAATTTATTTTCGGCCACACCACTGACTAACCCATTCCTAGCCGTGACAAATACGGCCAAGATATCTTTACTCTGCGGGCTCAATACCTCCAAGGCCGCCCTCCGAAATCCGTCAACCTGCATTTCCGTCGGTTCCGTATATCCGAGATACCCTATAACGACACGAAGAAATTTGAGCAATGGATGCGCGACCGCTGGACCGAGAAGGACGAGATGATGGAGACGTATATGCAGACTGGCCGCCTACCCGGTGACGACGAGGAAGTCGAAGTGTTGAGTAATGGCGGGATGATTAACCCCGGCAAGAAGGTCGGCACAACGCCAACTGCGAAGGGGAATGTAGTCGAAACAGCTGTCAAGCTACGGAATTGGCTTGAAGTCCCCAAGATGTTCATTGTACCAGGGTAAGCATCTCCCTAGGTTTTCCCTAGCCTTGAGTCCAGGCGCTCTTGATTTTCCCTCAGTTTCGATATTATATTTGTGATGAAGAATATGCCGAGCTAAATGCTGACTAGAGTTTTCGTGTGCAACAGAACCGTCCTGTTGATGTACCATCTCGTAGGAAAGATCAGTAGAATCGCAGCGATAGCTTCCGGGCAGCACCAAACCGGCTTAATTATTGATCCGGCATCCTCGGTCGTTGATCCTAATCCTTCGCCGATTCCAGTCGTCAAGTCGGAGCTATGATACCCTCCTTTTCGAAGAAATAATTAATTGCAAGCGAGAAAAAGATATCCTTTCTGTCTTTTCTGTTTTTCCGAGTCATTCCTTTAATATTGGGCAAAAAGCGATACAAGAAAAAACTGGATTATTGCAAACGGGACAAAATTTTTGACAAGCCCGTTTTTTCTTATTGTTTCTCCGGCATTGAGAAATTAATTGGAGTCTTCTTTTACTACAGTTTTATTGACGTGGAAAGATCAAAAATATCACCGATGCATCACGGGGAATGAATAGTTTTGGTTTTTGATTGATTGATTGAATGGTAATGTCTATTCTATTGTTAGGTTCGATTGATCAAGACTTGAAACGTTTAACTTTTGAGTTTCTGTTTTGGCGCATGGAAGTAGCCTTTATTCTACCAAGTTCGAATTCCTCCGAGCCTCAGTTATTACCGGGACGATGTATACGTTTATTTGTTTCCCTATGCCTGGCCCTCTGTTGGCGTTTCTTCCCTTCTTTCATCGGGTGCAAGATGAATAGTTCCTTGTACTATAACATATCTTCTCGCCGCTCATTCAGATAATGTATCTACTAACCGGCGACTACCAATTCCTGTTTTTTCAATTTGATCAGAGTCCCAGTGACAATCGTAAGGTGCTAGTGGATAGACCTACCGCTATTTAGAATAGATTCGAATATGTTCTTATGCCCCATATAAGTACCACCTCATTCTACCAATAATCCAGCATCATCCCCAGAAGAGTCCCATGAACCATCATCCCTCACAAATCCTCAGCGACGGCCTCGCTCACATCGACATCCATCACTGCCTCTTTCTGTTCCTTAATCGCCTGATTCGCTGCCAAGTTCTTGAGCAGCTTCTCTTTCTTTCTAGATAATGTTTCATCTATAGATCCAATTAATATCCCCAGTCTATTCATAGCTGGAATCCAGCTTGTAGATCAAGAAGAGCATATGACCATACCTCTCATCAAAACATCACCTCCTTCCTTTCCAACTTCCTCTATGATTCTAGTAGCAGTGTATGCCTTATTTCTTAGCAGCTTTCTCGACTTTTTCGAGGATAACTGGTGGTTCGCTGTAGAGTTTGTTTTGGAGACTCGACGAAGGTTGAAGGATGGTTTTGTTTTTGGTCGGGCCTTGGGTTTTGAAGCGGAGGGACGGTTGACGTTATTCTTGTTGGCCATTGTAGATTTATCTAGTAAGCAGAGTATGGGATGGAATTTGATGCAAGAGAGATCTGTTGGTCGATGAAAGGTGCCGAGAACTGTGTCTGAAGTTGAAGTTCGATGAAGTTTTGATCGCTCTTTCTGCGACCAAAGAAAGTTTTTTTTTAAAGCCAAAAGCAAAGGTCTCCGCTTTAGGGATAGCGTGACTTCCAACCGATGATTCTTAGTCATCATTCCCTGCTCACATCCCACCAAATATCACAAAATCACGGGAAGTCGTGAACCGCATATGCCAGAAGTGCAAATACTAACACGTTCCCCCCGTCAATCTATGAGTCAGCAGCTGAGATTTCGTGCGGGGTTCCGGCTGTTGGGACGTGCCTACCTTCACAATTATGTAATCCCTTTCTTCTCTGCCTTGGTCTTTTGGCTGGAGCTTCAACAAACAAGTACTAAGCTATAGCTTTCCTGCGAGGAGCTGAAAGGAAGCATTGATCGTCCTCTCAGCTATTTAAACAGCATTTGATCCCTCTCCCTCTCCTTCTTTTCTTCTATCTTCTTTATCGATATCAATCAAGCAGTACAGTCCAAATATCAAATTCCAACTGCAATTGTCTTCTCTAACATATTGTGTAACTTGCTCAAATATCCAACATGGACAACGCGAAGTATTCAGCCGACGTCAATGCGATCGCTGATACCAGGAACCTAGTGACAGGTACTCCCCTCCCTATAACCATTCATATTACTCACACATAAGCTTTATACTAAATTACATTCTAAACTCCAGCTGTCAAACTCAAGGAGCTATACACCAAAAAGAAGGATCTAGAGGAACATTTCCTCCCAATCCTTGCTCATGTAGAAGCTGCCCAATCTGAGAAGGAAAAACTCAAAATCCTCGTTCAAGAGAGTAAGAAGAAGGAGTCAAGCCGCTATGGAGAAATATTTGAGTACTATGCTAGTGCTAGCGGTATGAAGCTTCACTCTCAGTTCGACGTATCCGTTATTTGTGCTAGTGCTCACTGAAAGCCCACAAATAGATCTTCTTGCCATGTCACAACAT
Organism: Arthrobotrys conoides; assembly: GCA_036971725.1. NCBI lineage: Eukaryota > Fungi > Ascomycota > Orbiliomycetes > Orbiliales > Orbiliaceae > Arthrobotrys > Arthrobotrys conoides. The sequence continues at coordinate 1,985,824 of JAVHJM010000011.1, read as the reverse complement.
GACCCTACCATCTCTGACGAAGTCTTCAAGTACCAGCGAATAGAAGGAGAAGAAAGAATTCGACGCCGTAAGTTCACTCGTTCCCTCCTATTGATGACTCTCAACCGTGCATATTTAATATAATTTAATGTAGACCTCCGTAAAGCCCAATACACCTCCCTCTTCGGCTCCATCTTCAACGAATGGATGAACTTCGAAGGCAAAGCTGACGTCCAAGACGACGAAAAGGACGGTGTAAAGACCCCAAAATCAGATGACGAATCCGCCATGAACCTCTCCTCGGACGGCATTGGTCGTCCTGAAAAGTACGCTCAAAAGGCCGAATTGGAAAGTATCATCTTCGCTCCTGATCCAAACGCCAAGCCGGAGGAGTATGCCAAATACCTTGAGGATCTATTCAAGAAGGCTGAAGAAGATTCCATTAAAAAGAAGAAGAAGACATCGGGAGGTTTCTTCGGCGATATTGATAACGGGGAAGAAGATGATGAAGATGATGAAGATAAAGATGACAATGGCTCTTCCGCCTCATCTGCCACATCCGCCACGGAATATGAATACCTTGAAGGCTGGCTTGCCGAAGCCATATCCCTCAAAAAACTACGAAACACCATCGGCCGTTTCTCTGGCTCTTTCCGCAAACATGAGATCATGTCTACCACCGATGTTAAACAAGCGATCCACGGTCTCGTAAGCGGAGAACTCCTCACCGAAGCCAAAAAAGCAGCTTGCAAAGAAATCCTTTTGAGCACCGTGATCCTCGATGAAATCGCAATGGTCTTGACCCTGAGACTCAGGGAGATAGAGAATTGGAAGTATAGTGATGAAAGTGTTCAGTTGAATTTTAGAAGACATTTGAACGGGAAGTATCGATGTTATGCGGATGAATCCTTGCTCGATGCTATCTTCTTGCAATGGATTGGTGTCAAATGGGGTATTGAAGTTAGTCCTCCTTCTTCCCGAAATATAAAAATTTTAAACTAACAGCAAAGATAGCTGCGAAGAGTCCTCCAAATAGTCCACAACAGCCCAGCCTGGCTCCGCCCAACCGATCCAATCGATGAAGCCCGCGTAAGTCCCTCGACCTTCCCCTTCGGTCTATCGCAAAGCATAGTCTAACAATGATTATAAACCTAATAGCAAGAAGTCCGCTCCGCACTCCTCCCCCAAGAACCAGAAAAGAAGGCTCCAAACTCCATTTCATTCCACGAAAAAGCCTTCATGAAAGAATTCTTCCTAACCCTCCTCCCTGAATCCCTCTACGACTTCCGTACCTACAACGAAGACGGCGAAGAAGCCGACCAAACCAAAAAGGATAACGAAAAGATTCGTCGTGCTAGAAATGAAGAATTGAAACAAATGCTCCTTCAACGGTTACTAATCGATCGACAATACGCCGAAGCAGTTGATCCTGGAAAGCCATTTACTGTTGTTCAAGTTGATGCGTTTAGATTTGCTCAGAGTCAGAGCCATGAGATTATTTTGAAGTTGATGGAGTTCATCGGTGTTACTCAGCACTGGCTTAAATTCTTCAAGTCCTTTTTGACACTTCCAGCAAGATTTGAACCCGGTGGAGAAGTTAGGGAGTCTAAGAGGGGTGTACCAATCAGCCATCCCTTAGGCTTAGTATTCGGTGAAGTCCAACTGTTCTTGATGGAATTCGCCATCAACAGAGCCACCGGCGGAAAACTCGAGTTATTCAGAGTATGACCTTCCCCATACCCCTCAAGATAAGAAAACTAATTAACTGACCCTACAATCTAGATGCACGACGACTTCTGGTGGTGGTCCACCTCCGAAGAACTCTGCGAAACCGCCTGGTCAACCATAAAAGAATACTCTTCCCTCACTGGCACTGACTGGAACCTCTCCAAAAGCGGGTGCGTACGCATCTCCTCATCCGCCTCCTCAGAGCCCCCAGCACCTCCACAGACCTCCACCCTCCCAACCGGTGAAATCTCCTGGGGTTTCATAAAACTCAATCCTTCGGGCCTCTGGACCATCAAAGAAGACGAGATCCAAAAACATACCTCAGAACTGCAGCTCCAACTCTCCTCCCAAAAGTCCATCTTAGGCATAATCACAGCCTACAACCGCTACCTAAAATTCTTCGTCCGAAACTTCGCAAAGCCATCCCGTGCATTTGGAAAACAACATGTCGAACAAATAATCGCCGCAGTGAACAAAATCCACCTCTCCCTCTTCCCATCCCACAACGGCGATGCCCTTTCCTATATCACATCCCTCATAACCACCCGTTTCCCCGAAGAAATCCCATCAGGCGGTATCCTCCCAGCCTGGCTTCTAATCCCCATCGCAAACGGCGGTCTGGGCCTACGCAACGTCCTCTTCGACATCCTCCCAATCCTTCAATCCTACAAAGTCGAAGAAGTCAACGACGAACGTTACAATAAATACGGCCACACCCCACAAACCTTCAAACAATGTCTGAAGAAGGATAAAACTGAATACTCCCGTCTTCGTGAAATCTGGCTGAAATCCACAAATCCTCCCAAAATATCCTGGACTAACGATATCCCCGACGAATGGTTTGATGGGTTACAAGAATGGCTGGAGTCTCAATCTACTCTACAAAGATCTCGCAGACGTAGAAAACCCCACCCTTTCATCACATTCGAGGAGTTCATCCTGGGCCGGCGCTCCAAATTTGCATATTGGGGTACCGTCTGGACGAGCCTTACCGAAACTCCCACTACATCAAACAGATTTGGATTTCCAGATAAAGTCTCAAAGGGACTGGCATCGAATCCCTATTCAACTGTTGAGTGGTTAAAGTCTGATCATTCGAAGAATACGCCCTATTGGAGGAGTTGGTTGTTGACGTATGGAGAGTCCGTCTTGGATGCGTTTGGAGAGTTTAAAGTTACGAATGAAGGGAGGTTGCCGGTTGCTATGATTGATATTTATACCAATTTGAAGACTAAGTGGGATCAGTAAAGTATTGCTTTAGCTCTCATACTAGTTTTGACTCTAAGAAAGGACTTTGAGATGGTATATTATTGTTTGGTTTCAATGTAATTGACACGTCGACACCGATCTCAACAATTCCGATAGTACTGTATACCTTCCGACTATAATTCTGCCAGAAACAATTTAAAAAATCTCCAGTAGCTGTTGCATTTAATCACGAGAAACATAGACCTTTCCTCAGAACAAATTTGCAAAAAATTACCTTCCTCTTGTTATATAAAAGTATGTTACAAGAACCGTACGAAAGAAACGAAAGATGTCTTTCATATGCGAAAACAAAATATTCATAAAAAGCGCTACATATTTACAATCCGATATCTATGGTTTTTTTTACCTCCATCCTCCATTATATACACCTAGAAAATGCAGTGCGTCCTATATTTACAAGCACTGAGAGTAGTATGGGTTGCCGACTTGGCAAGTGTATGGCGAAACACAGGCGGTTGGGCCCTATTAAATTTCTGTTAGTATTATATTATAATAAAAAGGCCGCAGAGAGAGGATGACACTTACAGTCCAGCCGATACCACCACATTGTCCCCATTGGTTTTGAAGGGCACCGCCAGCCGATGTGGTTGTAGTGCGAGTGGTCGTAGCCACAGTGGTGCTTGCAGTTGTGGTCCTGGTGGTAGTCACAACAGGGGTAGTGGTAGAAGTTCGGACAGCGGTGGTGCTGCTGGTGGTAGTCGAAGTTCGGACAGCGGTAGTCGAGGAAGTAGTGACAGGAGTGGTAGTGCGAGTGGTGGTGACCGCGGTGGTGGAAGACGAAGTGCGAGCGGTGGTAGTGCTGCTCGTTGGTGGAGGGCTTGAGCAGCTTGGGTTTCCGTAGAAGATACCACGTCCATTGGTACCGACGAAGATACGACCGTAGACCTTATAGTCGACAGCAATCTTGTTGGCGTCGGCGGCACCGAATCCGTAGTTATCATTGATGCGGACCCAGTTGACACCAGCATCGTCAGAGCGGTAGACACCAGCAACTCCGTCGACAGTGAAGAAACCAGCGATGGACCAGTAGGCACCAGTGGTCTTTGGTGCTCCAAGATCGAAGTGGCCACCGACGGTGACGCCACCAATCTTAGTGAAAGAAGATCCGGAGTCAGTGGATCTGTAGAGACCGTTATCGGTAGAAACCCAGACGTCGCCAGAGGCAGTTGGATTTGGCACGATCTTGTAAGCCTTGGTAGCACCTGTGAGAGTGGCAGTAGCAGACCAAGCAAGAGCTCCGTTGCTAGAGACATAGAATTGGTTGGTGGAAGCACCATAGAAGAGGTTGTTGTTACGCCTGTCAGCAGCAATGGCGGCATTTGCTGGGAGAGCAGAGATGGTGGTGAAAGCATTAGTATATTGCGAACGGATTGGCTGACCGTTGTTAGGGCTCCAGATGATGATATCACCATCAGCCGACAAAGCGACAGTACCGTGCTGGGCGTTGTTGGCAGCATAGATTTTGTTCCAGCTGACACCTCCATCGTTGGAAGAGGAGAGTTCCTGAAGCTGAGTTCCGACACGGACCAAGTTCAATGGTTTGTTGCCAGCATAGTCGATGTCAGTGGTACCAGTGTAGTAGATGTGGAACTGGTCAGTGGGGGTCTGAGGGGCATCAAGATTTCTGTGGAGGAAACCACCAGCATCGTACATGCCAGAAAGGAGAATACCGGGACCTTGTGGTGGGGAGAGAAGATCCTGAATAGCCGTTTCTTCAATACCGTTGGCCATGATCTTGAGGGTGACATTTCTTGGGCTAGCATCCCACTTGAGAAGGTCTCGGCTACCAAGGATGGTGGCACCAGTGCCGTAGAGCCAATGGTTAGAATCAAATGGATCAATGACAAGGGCCTCCATCATCCAGCCGACATCCTTGGGGTCGGTGGCAGTTGGGTCATAGATCCATGGAGCGGGAGAAGCATCGATCTTGTAGTACTTGTTCCTAGTGGGGTATCCAGCCCACTCCCAGATGCTAGTCCAGGTAGCACCGCTGTTAGTACTTCTCCAGATGATACCATCGGGCCACCACGAGTTCAAAGCGGCAACCATGATAGTACCTGGCTTCTGCTTATCAATAGCGAAACCACCAAAACCATAGTAGGTGCTATCACTTGGGGATGGTGGGGTAATGTTAGTCCAGGCGCTGCTAGTCAAGTTGTACTTCCAGACAGATCCCAAAGTTCCGTCATATGGACCTCCACCATTGGAGTAGGTGATGTAAAGAACGTTCTCGGCAGCGGAGAAAACACCCTTATGGGGAAGATAACCAGTAGGTTGGCCGGCAAGCGCGGTCCCTATAGAACAATCAGAATCATTGTCTACTGTACTTCTCTGTGGCTATTAATAAGAAGACTTACAGGTGGATCCAGCGTTGCTGCTGACGAAGATTGAGTTTCCGAGATCGGCGACACCGACGAAGATACGAGGGGTAGCAACAGTCTTGCTACCGCCGCTGTTCTCGTCGAAGGTAACCCATGCGATACCAATTGGATCTTGCATATACTCGTTGGGGTCGGTAGCATTTGGCTTGAATGTTCCGACGTTGGTGAAGGAAGAGACCTTGGCCCATGTGACACCATAATCAGTGGACTTCCACAGTCCGTTTCCGGAACGGGCACCGAAATAAAGGATGTTATTGGAATGAGGATCGATAGTAAGACGCTAAGAACACAGTCAGTACCTTCGCTGTTCGTAATAAATTATAGAAGCTACCCTTATATACATGCCTCACCCATACCTCTTCCAGGCATGTTACCTCCAACCTTGAATGGAAGGGCAGTTTCGGACCAGGTGTTACCCTTATCCGTGGATCTCATGATGGCACCATTGTTGGGATCCCATGAGATTGTGTACATACCAACGGCGAGGTAGACACGGTTGGTATCAACTGGATCGGTGGCGATAGCATCAACACCCCAGTGGTTCCTGGTGGAATAGTTATTAGCATTAACACAATTGAATACATTACGCCGCTCGAGTTTCGCTTTCTTGATTGCAACAAACGTACCAATTAGGAGAACCAATGTTATCGTTCAAGGGTGTCCACGAATCATCGGCATTAAGTCTGTACGCTCCACCAATATCGGTTCTGGCGTATGCGAGACCTTTCTCCGTTGGGTTGAAAACGATACCGGGAATAAACCCACCACCACCTCCAACCTTGACGTTCTTCCAGTTATAACACTGCGATGGAGCTGCAGATGCCAAAAGCGGCGCAGCAGCAGCCGCTAACAGAGTCGAGATTGCGACCATTGTTCCGGATTCTTCACAGAACAGTGCAGTCGATGTTGCGATTGTCTAGAGAACTAGAAACATCTTCTGCCAGATTTGGGGGACCTCGGATTATTTTATAGACGATCCTCAAAGGTCCCTTGACTGAAGATCTTACACTGCCTTCATCAAAAAAAGTTTAGCCTCCCGGGTATGTTTCTCCGGTCTCCTCGGAATTTCATGAAGACCCTAATCATCTCATGGGCGTGACGTCTCCACCTACGTGCTATGGTTCCTGCGGCCGGACGAGCTAGGGATAAACCAAAATTTGAAGGGTCATCTACCCGTTTTCCAGTGAGTAGTCAATCGTATATTTGAGCACGTTTCGTTCTAGTGGGCCCACAAATCCATGGAATCAAGTTGGAAATGGTAGTTGTGAGGTGGTATGGCATCGACGGAGCCATGTTGTCCGACGGCTTTACTCGATTTTGGGCACAGTGGCGGCCATTGACGCCATATTTCAGGCACCTTCGGAACGTTGAGTAGTGGCTTTGCCCGTTAACTCTTGCAAGACCATCTTCTGGGGTCTGAACTTTTTTTTTTCTTTTGCAGTATGAACACCCCACAGTTCGCTGCCGATATATGCTGTCCGTTCCTGACGGGAGAATACAGGTTTACATGTGCAGACGTAGGGATCGGAGAAAGAATGCACTCAAGCTTTTCGAAAAGACTGTGCCTGGATCGTGTACCAGGATATCATGGATTTATCCAAAGATCGCGTGGTGTTCCTGTGATTTTCATCCTCGGATCCTAGTGAGGAATTCTGGTAGCGATAGGTAGACAACTGGACATACCAGGTTGACCGTTGCACCATGCATGGCCGTGAAGGATAGATAGACATCCGTCCATCATTCTGCATTCGGTAAGAAGAAAGAAACCAGCCGAAGATTCTCGTCGAAGTCTACATACGCGTATGCATACCCGGTACTAGTCCGCATTCCAGCTGTGATGATAGTGGGCTGCGGAGCAAGTGCGTTGATGTTGTGAACCTGAAACGTCAGTGGTTTGCAGGAGACGGGCCGGGATCCGGGTCTGAGGTTTCATCCCATCTTGTGTGCCCCGCCACAACACACATCGACGGAATTGGAGACGCAGATGCTCCGTTAAATTCTCCGACACCAGCCTCAAATTTCTGAGGTGACCAATTCTCTTTTCTATAATACATGAAGGTTCTAAGTCTGAGGCATCTCTTGATAAGTCCTCATGCACAATCAATTCTACAGAGTCGAGTAAGAAAATGCAAACAGTGAAGGGTCCAGAACAATTTAGCCGCAACTTCAAGTGCGCTTGATCTTCTCTGAAAAGTTCGGACCCTACATGTATCTATAGAACGTAAAAGGAGATCAAGAGTGGCGTATGACTGATCCCATGGTTGAGAATTCACCGATCCTAAAGGAACGACTCTTTCTATCATGATCATGATCTCGCGGCCTTTCTTCATACTGAATTTAGCCTATTCAACCCAATCCCCAGTCTGGTAAGCCCCGTTTCCGGATCGACCCCGCATATATTTAGATCCGTCAGATAACTGATCCTTGGATCTCTAAAAGCTTATGTCTCTTTTTGCGTACCAAGATTACTTCGGACTATCCGATCCCGAAACATTATGCATCCGTGACATTTGTACTCGAGCATTTTTCAATTGGCCTCCGCTGTGACCTTCCCAATATTCTACCAATGATATTTGGCTAAATAGGTTTCTACGGGAATCCCGAAGGTCAACTTGGAGACGACGGGCGACACGATGTCTCTTTGACCTCTGAAACAAGGTACTGTACAATTAAGCTTATAAGCTCACCGACGTTGTTGTTTTGACCTTCGTTGTTCGGCGTCACAACTTCCAGCGGCTACAGGTATATCAAAGACATTCTTGATACTACACAGATCTTTGACATTTCCGTCCCTTGGTACATGATTTTGGCTAAATTCTATCGGGGCTTAGGCTTATACGCTTAGTAGACTTCATGAAAGCATCCTCTAGCCGAAAGACTTGGGAAGGCAATAATTACGCCATGCCCTCGTCGATCCCCTCATCAGCTTGTGTCACAAACTCGATCTAATGCCTGTAATTCTTTCTTGGCTTAAAATATATTTCTATGTTTAAATTTGGCTACGAAGTCGGTACCATGGTTCCAAGACAGCTAGTCTCGCGAACAAGTAATACGTAGTCATCTAGTCAGAGCGCCAGACATTTCGAACTTAAACAGCACGGCGAGACGGAATAGGCCGACCGCCAAGATATTTACATGTATCCGATTGTATCTTCATACCTTGGCATCGACTCTGACCGATATCACGATCTAATCTTATTCTAGACTGTTATATATATTTCAAATACCCACGTCTTGAACTCTTTCTTGCACAACTCGACGGTCGACAGTTTTACTTGTGTTGAAGGTGTGGTAAATTTCGCAGCGTACACGCATATTCGGCCCACGCCCAACTGGTCTTTATTGTCTGACACGACACTTTTGCTCTGCACCGTGACCACTTGCACTTCTTATCTCCCCCCCTTCGCAGAGTTACCGTTTTCACATAACAAGGTGAGCCTCCTTTACTCCGGTCCGTCATAAATTCTTTCAAAGGAAAGCAATCAAGCCCCCAAAAAGTTGGATTGTAAAACCAATAGCGAACGCCCGTTGCCCCCACGCCCTCCTCTGCCCAAAAGAAGAAGAAGATTGCAACAACGTGCCCTTCCGTACCCGTGCCTATCGGATTCCACGGCCGGCTACTGTCCACGCCCATATCTCAAAATCTAGATCTAGAATGTCCAGCCCAGAAAATATGTGCTCCTGCGTCGCACAAAAAAAGAACAGAAACGCAAAAGGGAGAAGAAGAAACAGCCGCTAGCCCTAAGAAAAAACAAAAAAATGATATGGCAGTAAAGGGGGAGTTGGGTGTACAATCAGTAATCGTGTAATCTCCTCAGCCTACAGTTTCATCAACGAGGCTTGTGAGAGGCGCCCGATTGGGCAATTTTGCCAAAACTCCAAGAGTTATCTTCATGTCGATATCCACAATATCGTGTAGCCTGAGATTATGTAGAATAACCTTGGTTAACTACTTTTTTCGCTTTCTCCGACCTCAGGTCATACAAACGGCCAGTGGGCGACACATAAACCACAATTCTTTTAGTCAGACTCGTCAGACTCAAGACTTTTTGCCGGTTAGCATGTTGTGAGATGATGGAATGTTGTTATCACAGACAAGAAAGTCCCAAGAAACCTGTAGTACGTCAGCAAGAGAGACATAATCCGTAAGGGGGAACGAAAAGTTGGGTTCTCCTGTCTTATCCTGGGTCCGTTCCCATACATCCATACATGTGCAAGCATGTAGAAAAAATTTTCATCCAATAGTCAAATATATCATAGCAGACCTATATTATGGCTGATCTATAATTACTCTTTCTCCTTTCATTATCAAAGAAAAAAAAGTAGATGCTTCCGGAAAATTACGGTTTTTGAAGGTTGATCCCTCGTTGGAAGGGCCGTCGCTCGGATAAGGTTCCAGGATCCAGCTGTAGGTTTAAGGTTGGACCAAATGCATGCATCCATTCCCTACATTACCTATCTCTTGGTTTTTTCTTGGGCGCACGCTGGTGGCTGCATCGTTCCTTTTTCTCACGCCAGTAAACCAATTATTCCCCGACGTTTTTTTTATGAAACACCATCTGAACATTCTTCATTCACATGTGCATTGCATGGGAGAACCCAGAAAACGAATAAGCAGTCCGATCCGTCTCATGAAACTAGTCTTATCCGTGCGGCCAACCGAAATTGCGAAGACAAATTTTTTTCTTTCTCGATATTTTTCCAGCTGGCCAGTTGACCTTGGGAAGACAGATTTTTGTGCATGTGGGAGAACCGGCGTGGGATGTGGGTCAGGCTGTTCTCATTCGAGTTGGTTGTGAAATCGTACATCAGGCTAAGCGATTCGGAACTATACTATGTAGAACATGATGCAACATCATCCAATATGCGGTGATATGTACATGTACATATGTAGAGTTTCTCATACAAAAGAAAGAAGAAAGCCGAAGATATAGTTCAGAAAAACATTCTCTCGGGTGTACAGACAAGCACTCTCGGCGCGAACACTGCCACGCTTGGTAAACTTTCGACTACATCGTTCGCATCCTCCGACATAGACATCTCGATCTCGGAAAAACCCAAGTGTCTTGGAAAATCCTGGGCTCACCTAATCCGCGTTGTGCAAACAAAGCAAAGAGAACGAAGGAGGACAAAATAAACTCTCCCTGGCTCGGCGTGTAATTAACAAGGTTGCAAATCTCCCTTATGGCTGCAGGAAGGGGGTCCACCTGGTTTACATTATTACATATTGGCTCCGAGATCCCTAGCAATCGATGGGAGGCATGAGTCGTCCTGGGATTTGTTCTCAGGAGTTTCCTTTTATTTCATCTTATTGTTTTTCTTCTTCTCTTCCTTGATGTTTTGTAAGGCAAGGTTTCAGGGACGGGAAGGCTGTGTCCTATCGCGAACGGATGTGAGGATGGCAAGGGAAATCTAAAAAATGTTTCTGGCCATGCGGTTAGCCGGCTTGATTCGACTACCCGTCACGGAAAAGCAAGCATGTGCAATCTGAGTTGATGTGATTGAAGGGACCAGAGAAACGAAAAGAAAAAAAAAAAAAAGATTTCACACCCGGTCGGACTAGTGTTTCTTATGCTTTGGTAATAGAAAGATAAGAATGTGAAAGTTACGTAGGCCATGCATAGCCTGTGTACAGCGTGTAAGACTCAGCGGAGATAATCCGACCAGAGGTAGGGTGGTTATATTCTGCTGATGCCCTCCGTTCCTCTCAGATCGATCTGTTATGGGTGTTAATTCTCAAATCGATATGCCAAACCCATCGAACAATCGCCAATTGTCTTGATTGTAAAGAGCTCCTCTTCGAGTACTCTTTCATAATAATTCTAGACAGATTTCTCTAATCGATTTCATAACCATGCTACAGCCAAGTAACAGTGCCCTCAGCTTCGCAGAAGTTGGGGCAGTCTCCCTAGACTCTAGAAGACAGAGTCAAGATCTTGAACAGGAGCTTTTATGGCCAAAAGGATGGCGTCCGTGGACATGTCTCGTGGGCTGCTTCTTCCTCATGTTCAACAGCTGGGGGATTGTAAACGGTTATGGCACCTATCTCTCCTACTATAAGGAGTCTCTTCTTGCGGATTATACTATAGTCCATTTCAATATCATTGGGGCGACCCAGTGTTTTTTTATTCTATTTCTTTCCTTTATTGCCGGCCGTCTCCTCGATGCCAACTACAGTCGTTGGTTACTCGTGGGTGGCTCGATCCTCCTCGCGTTGGGCATGTTCACCCTCAGTGTCTGTAACGGAGCTGGGAATCGTGGAGATGGAGAGTTTATGTATACCTGGGTAGCTCAAGGCCTCGTCTCGGGCTTAGGTATGGCCTGCTTCTTTGTATCGAGGTAAGTTTTCAAATACTAAAATATCTAAATCTCAATGCGTTGAGAGTGTTGGAACCTTACTAATACATGTTCTCTCATAGTTCTCAGAGTACGTGGGGGCACCATTCTATCCGCATATCCTAACTTGCAAATGCCATGGGTCTAGAAAGCTAATTTGATGAATAGTTGCCGCTACTTGGTTCAAGCGGAAGAAGGGGTTCGCTATTGGTGTCGTCGCATCTGGCGCAAGCGTCTGTAAGTTACGGAATCAGAGTTGTCTCCTCGAAATAAAATTCTCCAACTAACAGTTTTACCAGCGGGATTGGTGTATCCTACCATGCTCCGTTATCTTATCGACATGATCGGGTTCAATCACTCGGTTCAGTTGGTTTCGTCTTTAATAGCAATTACTTGCATTGTATCCATCTTCCTGGCCGTTCCAAATCCCGACCACCACTTTAGGAGACCTTCAAACTGGCTTGCAGCCAAAACCTGGATTGACAAAGACGCCTTTAAGGATCCCGCCTTCTGTTGGTTCACCGCCGCAATTTCCTGGATGTTCTTTGGCTTCTACTGCGTCTTCTTTAACCTCGAAGAGTGGTCAGCAGAAGCCGGTGTTGGCTACAAAGGTTTGGAGCCACCAGTACCTGGAATGCAAGCCCTCAGGACCTATTGGCTTCTTGCCATCATGAACGGGTCCAGTACCATCGGTCGGCTGAGCTCTTCCTACCTTTGCGATCACTTCGGTGCACTTAACGTTCACGCCGGAGTAACTTTGGTATCTTCTTTCCTTTGTCTCTTCCTATGGACCTTCGCCAGCAATCTCGGATCAGCACTGGCCTTCGTCATAATCTTTGGTGCATTTTCTGGCGCCGTCATCGGGCTTCCTCCTGCCTCCATGGCTGCTATCCTAGGACCACATCCTGCCCAGCAGGGTAAATTAGGACAATGGACCGGAATGATGTACACCATCTCATCCTTCTTCGCCTTAACTGGACCAATAATCTCTAGCCACTTGGTGGTCAAGTTCGACAAGTATCTAACAGTACAGTTGTGGAGTGGACTGTGTCTATTCCTCAGCGCTTGCTGTATGTGCGTTGCAATCATCTATCATGCTCGTGACGAATCCTTCATGAGGAGTAGATTGCTGAAGCTCACACCGGCGAGTACTCGAAGCCGAAGTATGAGCCGTAAGAGGGAGATGAGTGAAGTTTAATTCCCCTATCCTTTCTCACTGATACCCACTATTTCTTTCTTTATTACTCTCAACTATTTTCTTTGATATTCTTTCTTTCGAATATTCCTTGCGCCTGCATGCATTTCCCAAAACTTCTTCACTGCATTATCCTTACTATTTTCTCCTTTATTTTCTCTCCGTTTCCATCCTTTCCTTTCTACTCTTCTATTTCATTTTAATTTCTTTCCTTTTTTTCTGTCGAGCGAGCGTTCCCGCATTTCTGTTTCTGGTTTTCGGTATGACATTAGAGGGACGGGCATTGGTACACCAGGTTGGATAGATCTTTGGCGTTTGGATTGATACCCGCTTTGCTTAGCTTATTGGTTTCCGCAGCTTTGGAATATTGGATGCTATACCCCTAATGACTCTCTTAGTTTAGACTTAATATCAAAATTATCTTTCCTTCTTTATAATTTATCTTCTGATCCCTCTTGATTGTGTAGATTTTGATAGAAGTGTGTTGTAGATGTTGTATTCCATGACTATCTAATCTAATCTCTACCCAATCTAATCCGGCTTGATCTGATCTAATCTAATCTCATCGCAGACCACACCCAAAAAACCTGCCCGGCCCGTTTCCCGCCAAATTTTTAGAATACCAGGAAAGAGTCATAACCGCCTCTTCTACTTCCCAAGAAATTTAGCCCCAAAGTACTCATATCATATATATTCAATTGGAAACCTAGAGAAGGGAAGCTTCCTTTTTTCTATTTTCTACAAATTTTTTATGAGGTCAGCTTTGTCAATTGCGCAAAGGTATTCCTTCAAACGGGCTTTGAATTTACAACCATTCAAAACACAACTACGACCACAACCACCGCCACTATTCTACTGCCCCGCAACTCGTTATCGCTCCATCTCATTGCAATCAATCTTCACCGGTCTCTTTGCCCGCGATAACAAACCAGTCAGTATCCCCAAAGCATCATCAATCCCTCTTCATTCTCCTTCGAAGCCTTTCAGAACTAATCTATCTTATCGATAGCCTACCGCACAATTACCAAAAGACCCACCTAAAAAATCCCGCGAAAAGAGACCAACGGTAGCAACCCCACAACCCCACGACATGACTACCTACACCGGCGAACCGCTCGACCGAGCAAACCTGGACACCTTACTCCGCCGCCGAATGTTCTACGCCCAAGCATTCGACATCTACGGCGGTGTCTCCGGTCTCTTCGATTATGGTCCACCAGGTTGTGCGTTACAAGCCAATATCGTGGATACATGGCGAAAACACTTTATTCTGGAAGAAGATATGTTGGAGGTCGATTGTACCATGTTAACGCCTCATGATGTTTTGAAGACTTCTGGTCATGTTGATAAGTTTTCGGATTGGATGTGTAAAGATCCTAAGACTGGAGAGATCTTTAGGGCTGATCATTTGGTTGAGGAGGTTTTGGAGGCAAGGTTGAAGGGTGATAAGCAGGCTAGACATCTTGAGTCTGGTGCTGCGATTGAGGAAACTGCTAAGGATATTGAAGGTGCTGAGGATAAGAAGAAGAGGAAGAAGAAGGTTAAGGATATTAAGGTTGTTAAGCTGGACGATGCTGTTGTTCAGGAGTATGAGGAGACTCTGGCAAAGGTAGGATATATATATGGCTTACCGGTATCTCCAGATGCAATTGAATTGCGGCTAACGAACTGGATAGATCGATAATTATGATGGAAAAGATCTTGGTGAAATCATCACCAAGCACCATATCAAGAACCCAGGTACTGGCGGTGACCTCGAGCCACCAGTTGCTTTCAATCTTATGTTCGGCACCTCAATCGGTCCCAGCAGCAACCTACCAGGGTACATACACAAACCGCATCCTTTCACACTTCAAAGCTCGCTCATAGACTAACATATATTTACAACAGCTACCTTCGTCCCGAGACTGCCCAAGGTCAATTCCTAAACTTCCAAAAGCTCCTTGGCTTCAACAACGAGAAAATGCCATTCGCCTCCGCCTCGATCGGCAAATCCTTCAGAAACGAAATATCCCCACGTCAAGGTCTCCTCCGTGTCCGTGAATTCTTGATGGCCGAAATCGAACACTTCGTCGACCCCGAGAACAAATCCCACCCTCGATTCCCAGAGGTTGCCGACACAGTTGTCTTGAATTTCCTCCCCAAGGAGGTCCAGCAAGCCGGTAAGACGACAACCATCAGAAAGACAATCGGCGAGGCTGTCCGTGAGGGTATGGTCGACAACGAGACATTGGGTTACTTCCTGGCCAGGATCAACCTATTCTTGAAGAAAATCGGTGTAGACGAGAATAAAGTCAGGTTCAGACAGCACATGGAGAACGAAATGGCACATTACGCCAGTGACTGTTGGGACGCCGAATTACAGACAAGTTACGGTTGGATCGAGTGTGTCGGCTGTGCCGACAGAAGTGCCTACGATTTATCAGTTCACCAGAAGAAGACCGGTCAATTCTTGGGCGTTCGAGAAACCCTCAAGGAACCTCGAGTTATCGAGGAGTATGAGGTGGATATCAACAAGAAGGTCCTCGGTCCGAAATTCAAGAAGGACGCAAAGGCCGTCGAAGAGCGTTTGGCAGAATGCTCGAACCAGAAAGAGCGTGAAGCCTGGTCTGAGACATTGAAGAATGGTCAGAGCATCTCTGTCCTTGTCGAAGGTCTCGGTAAACTGGATATCGGTAGCGATCTTGTGACCGTCGAGAAGAGAAAGAGAACCGAGTCTGGTATGTTAAACCCCGCCTTTTATCCTAAAATTATAAAACTAAAATGAAACTAACAAACTTATCCAGTACGTGAATACACCCCCAACGTCATCGAACCATCCTTTGGTATCGGCCGTATCCTCTACTCCCTAATGGAACACGTCTTCTGGACCCGTCCCGAAGACGCCGACCGTGCCGTTCTCTCCTTCCCCCCCACAATCGCACCAACCAAGGTTCTTCTCGTCCCACTATCAAACAACGTCGCCTTCAACCCTCTAGTCAGCAGTATTTCCGCTAAGATCCGAAAATTGGGTATCAGCAGCCGTGTCGACAGTTCCGGTGCTACCATCGGTAAGCGATACAGCAGAAACGACGAATTGGGTACCCCATTCGGTATCACCATTGATTTCCAGAGTGTGAAGGATGACACTATTACCTTGAGAGAGAGAGATACTACCAAGCAGGTCCGTGGCTCTGTTGATGAGGTTTTGGCTCATTTGAAGGCTTTGGTTGAAGGTCATGAGACTTGGGATGAGACCTTGACAAAACTTCCAATCTTCACCGGTCAGGACATTGAAGAGTAGACGGTATAACAAAATAATAATAATAAAAAGGACCTTTAGGAAATTTGAAGTGAATGGTCTTAGGGAGTTTTCTCATAGTCTGCATGGAATTACAATTTCAAAAGAAGAAAAAGAACAAGGCTTGTACAGTTATCATGCATCCTTCGATACATTCGTGTCCTCGCAGGCGTTACGCTGCTCTCGTATAACAAAACAAATACACAATAACGATCCATCATGCTCCCTTCCCCACTCTTAATAGTAATTCCAGTATTCAGGGGCTAGTTGACCAATATATATTCCGAACCACGATAACCAACCACTATAGTACCCAAATATTCCAAATCTAACGGTAACACAACAGAATCTGTTAACTCGTAAAACTCGTAACTGTGCCTGACAAAAATGCGTCAAATAAGACCGCATCGATGCTTAAATCCCTTGGCACACCTGTCCAAATCAAAAATTGATCCCGTGGGATTTCGCGGGCAAAACAGTTAACCAATCTCAGCCGCAGATTCCCTCGAAATTCCAGATGAGTCTCTAGTCTCACGAAAAAATCAATGTTGGAAAAAAAACGCCATGCATGGGGCTTATTTTGATTAAGACAACCAAAAAAAAGAACCACGAGCGCATTTCGGAGGCCAAAATGTTTTAGTCTTTCGTTAAAGAAGAGAAAAAGGAGATTGCGATCATTCTTCCCCTCTCTTTACTCCTCTTGACTTCACTCTTTCTTGTCAATTCTTCCTTCGTCGAACTCTTTGAACTTTCACAACGTGGTTTCTGATCGATCGCTGTTCGTTACACAAACACTACAACCCCCTAAACAACACATTCTCCTCCCCGAAAAGCCAGCGCGCGCGCGAAACTGCAGATCCAGATCAATAACATTACCATGTCAAAATCAGGCGATCTAGAAAAGGGCAGCGTCCTCCCCGATCTCTCAGACGTTTACGGCGGTGTCGAAGATACAAAACCAGTTGTGGGCGGTGTATCCGAAGAACAACACGATGCGATCGCTTCAAGTAGTCCGGCCAAGGCTTCTGGTGGAGGAAGTGGGAGCTCAGGATCCTGGTTCACCAAGAAGCGAATAATAATCATCGCGGTAATCGCGGTCATTGTTGTCGCTGGAGCAGTGGGCGGTGGTGTAGGTGGTGCATTGGGAAGTAAGAAGTCATCTAATGCAGATGGTGGTTCTTCTGGTTCTGGTACCGGTTCTGGGAATAGCAATGGTAGCGGTGGTAGTCAGACAACCAGTGGACCGACTCCTACACCGACCGCTGGGGGTACTAGGACTCAAGATTCAGGAAACAGTGGTTCGCCAGTAACGATCATCCCGAACGCCGCCGCAACAGGAATAATCCTCCCATCAGGCGTAACAGCCGTCGCATTCTCCGGTGTTCCAAAACCAGCGGCTACGGGCACACCAATGGAAATAAACTTGGGTTTCCCCGGATTAACCCCAGGGTTTGGGATCAGTGCTGGAACTTTAGTCGAGAACGGAGAGTTCAAGCAGAACTTAACGGGATGGGAGAATCCGGATGGATGTTGGAGTGTGAACAATTGGGATGATAAAGGATATCTTTCGGCTTGGAATGGAGAACGTTCCCCGGCTAAAGCTTGTGAGTTATCGCAGACGATGGGGAGAAAGGATGACCAGGGGAAGGATACAGATTATGTGGTCAGCTTTCTGTATAGAAATGCTCTTGCGACTGTAAGTTATTCCTTCTTCATGAAGTTGTAGTTTTTAAGACATCTTCTTTATGCATGTCTTACATCCGAATGATACTAACACTTTTAACTCCGCGAATGTTTAGTCTTCTGATAATGCATGGCTCTGGGCATACATTGGCGACGAAGACAGGATGATGCGAGTTCTGGCGACAAAAGAAGGGAAGCCGACTTCTGAAGATGCATGGAGCAAGGCGGCATATAAATACACCGTTGGCGCGAACAAGAAGGCCAGGATAGTCTTCAGAGCGTTCAATAGTATTGAATACTGGGAGGTATCGGAGGTAGCCGTCACGCCGTTGGAGTTACTTACTACATGAACGGAGTTTAGAAGTATAAAATGCTATTTCTCCATGTGCGGGTATATTTTATGATTTTGAAGTTAGATGCTAGCGGTTCCTTATTTTTGGTTATTTTCGGTTTGTAATAGTATATATAATCATGATAATGAGTTTTAGTTTAATTGATTTTTCCTATTGATCATGATCGAGGCTGATCGATTAAGATATTTCTTGCATCTGTGCACATTGGTGCATATGCACTCTGTAAGATAGTACAGATAGGTGCTCTTGGGTCCGCGGATCCGGGTCCCAAAGCCTTAAGACCAGGGTCTTCAAGATACAATCGTATCGAATCACCACCACCCCTTCAAAACCTTGGGTTCGAGGTTTATATCTAGCACTTCCTTGCATTAATACAACAATGTTTCGGATCTTTGAATAAAATACGAGAAAGTAATAATCGATTCTGAAAATATGATATAAAACATCCCGCCGTTCTGTTTCCAACATATCCAATTAGCCAGTCCGATTGCCTGATACACCCACATACACAAACCGGTAAACTCGAAAGACATCCCACCACACTATTAATATATTCTACCACACACACCACCCCATCCCATTGTTCATGCACAAGAAGCTTCCCAAAAATCTCAGGTATTACGTAGTGTAAAACCGATTCTTGGGTTCGCCTCGTACAGACGTATGTAAGTACTTACTACGTGCAGTATTTTTCTGAGATTCTGGGGTTCGAGGCCCAACCGTATTAGCCGGCCGGCATCGAGAACTCAAGACCCAGAGAATCGAAAAGATTAATGCATCATGTATCTAAACCCGACACAAGGCACATGCAGATACACTCATCATGATCATACTTCCATCCCTCACAGAAATGCAACCTCTTCCTGTTTTTTTTCCGTAATACCACCGCCGCGCGCGTTTACACGTAATACATGCATCCTTTATCACACTCTCTCCGTTGATCACAAACATATCCCACTCCGAATATAATAATATATCTCCAGCGCGATAGAAGAGGGGTAAAGACTGTACAAGTCCCCACTATTCCTCCCTTTCTCTTTCTCTTTCCTTCGCAAACGAACGGGGAAGTATCGGTATCAAAAGAACAGTGGGGCGTCTCACAGGCCCCTTCGAAGTTCCAAGCGACCACAAGCGAATCGGATCCAGTCCCACGGCTCCATCAAGACTAACCCAGGACCCGCCGGTCTAATCCCAAAAGCTGCAATGCATCTGCACAGATTAACAAGCAAAGCTGTTGGTAGTATGTAGCTTTGCCAAATCCCACGAAGGTTAACCGGACGGACTCCCATGAGAATGGCACGCATCCTTGCATGCATTACATACATGCAGGCCAACTTATCTATTTCGTCACAAAAGACCCAAAAACTTTTACCCAAAAGCTAGAAAGAAATTACCAGAAGTGACTATAGTACTAGAGAGTAACGTACTCTTAACTCGTTCGTCAACCGATCTATGGCGGCCACAAAACCGGGCTGGAAATGTTTTTTTTTTTACGTGAGAGAAGCACGGGTCAGACGAAAAAAATAAAGAATCGAAAAAAAACTTGGGCCGTTTCGAGGCGACTACGAACAGCGCAGCTCCACTTGCCTGAGATCCCGACATGTACTTACATATGTAATGTACTGTGTACAGACAGCTCCACAGACTAGAAACAATTGTGACTAGTCCCCGTCAATAATATCTCGGCGAGGAAAACGAAGTATTAATGTGATGGATCATGTCATATCTGTGAAACATGGCGCGGGGCCTATGTACCGGGCCAGCCCGTTTTTTGACTAATTGAACTAAGAGCCCTTATGTAGTCCCGATCGCAAATCAAAGCAAAATCCCTTCTTCTTCTTCTTCAGGCGAACTTAAGTTATCCGGCGTCAGTGCCGAGGGGAGAGACAAACAAGGGAGAGACCCACAGTCGCCTGAGTTAAGCTTCCCTTGAGGAATGGAGGGAAATATGAGCCAGCTGTTCGAGCTTTCCTTTTAGACCCGCGGTTTCCCCCCGTAAGTTCACTTGAAGGTTTCCCTTTTATCTTCTTTCCCCTTGTCTTTTACTTTATACATACCTGAAGCCTCGCTTTACAAAGATCGTCTTATTGCTTTAGAATTTTTTGGAGTTTTTCTGTCTGTGATTCGAGTGATAACTTACGATATATATATATACAAAAATGGCACCAGCAGACCAAACTATTCTCGTGAGCTTTTCCCCTGCATATCACAAATATTAATCCCCAAACCCAGGTCTTTCACATCAAACTAACCCAAAGTTATAACTTAGATCACCGGAGCATCAGGCTTCGTCGGTTCTGGAATCGTCCTGGGAATCCTCAAAGCCGGTTACAAAGTCCGCCTAACAATTCGAGACCCCGCACAGGAAGAATGGCTCAAAAAGGTGTTCGGGCACGAGGGACAAGTCACTTTCGTCGTCGTTCCAGATTTTCTAAAAGCTGGTGTATTCGATGAAGTTGTCAAGGGCGTTGATTTTGTAGTTCATACCGCTAGTCCTATTCCTACGCCCGTAAGTAATATATTTATAGAGTTCTCTCTTGCCATGCGTGGTGGGATATATATGCAAATATTAGGACATAGATGTTGATTAATTGTTCTGGCACAGGAGCTACTACAACCGTGGAAGGAGAATTATATCGACCCAGCAGTTATACCCACACAATCCCTTCTCGAATCCGCCACAAAGGAATCAAAGATCAAAAAGGTCGTGATTACCAGTTCTTGTATCTCCTTTGTTCCACTAGACCGCTCTCTTCTCGGAGAAACCCGAACAGCCAGTGGTACGTAAATACTCCCCCCTTCCCTTCTAATCTACTTCTCCCAAGGCCCCTTCCTTAGATCTAACGTGATATTAATACCATATTGTATTATAGAAAAAACCGGCAACCCCTCCGTCGGTCCCCTCGCCGAGTTTTCCAAAGTCGACTTCGGCTTCCCCTTCGGCGCCTACCACGCCTCCAAAATCGCCGGCGATTTGGCAACCTGGGAATTCCACTCTTCCAAAAAGCCACACTATTCAATCGTCAGCATCCACCCTGACTTCGTCTACGGCGCCATCCCCGTTCTCAAATCCGTCAAGGACATTGAAAACCACCATACGACTGCTGCGATCCTGTGGCGTGAATATAATGGTATCGACGGGCTACTCAGATTCCAAGATATTGACCATTCGGTACATATTGACAATGTGGCTGAAGCCCATGTGAGAGCTTTAAGCGATGATGTTAAGGATGGTGAAAGATTTTTGTTATCTGCTGGGGAGTTTAAGTGGGATGATCTGTTGAAGCATGCGCAGGAGAAGTATCCGGAGTTAGGGTTTAAGTTGAATACTATTCCTAGCTGGAAGGATGGGTGGAGTGCGACTTATTTCAAGTTGGATGCTAGCAAGGCGGAGAAGGAGCTGGGGATTAAGTATAAAGATATCTACCAGCAGTTCGATGATTTGGTGGATCATATCAAGACGTTGCCTAAAGAATAGACTTCTTTAGTAGCAGGAGTATACGTATAGTTAGATGATAAAGAGTCAGGTACTTGAGTATCTAGTTTAGATGTAGATGTATTATCCCATCTGACTTGAACGAATATATATCTCTAATACCACCCAAAGTGCTCCATGGCCCCACCATACCTCCACGCCTTCCCCTCAACCACCCCCAACAGACTCAAGAAACTGATAGGAATAGGCTCGATATTAAACATGCCCCCCTTCGCATAAGTCTTCACAAACCCGTATCCCGTGGCAATCAGCCAAACCATCGTACTGATCCAAACCAAAATCTTAACCCCCAATCCCTTGCCCCTCACCCCCTCCCTCCCAATAACCCACTGTTGTGCCAGAATCCCAATAGGCTGTAAAATCAAAAACATCATAGCCTCAACTCCATCTCTGCTCTGCATATACGCCCCTGAAAAATGCAAAACCCCAGATAACAAGAACGGAATAACAACCCTCAAAATCCTAGAACTCACTGTGGTCGTTAAAAACGTAAACTGCTGTCTGAATAATCCATGCCATGCTATCCCCCAGAATTCAGCAATGGTATACCACTCCTCCGTCCAGATTCCAAACAAATCAGGCCAGTTACTATGATCTTGTCCAAAGACCCCCACGCAAATAATAGCACAGAGCGCATGCTCGCTATCAACAGCCATCCATATCGCCGATCCGCCAAATATCGTTCTCAAGGCCCCAGAAAGTATCGTATCTGGTAACGCCATATGATGCGTCGCCGATCCGAACCATAGATCATACCGACACCAAGCGAGTAAGAAATCGATTAACACCCAAACCATAACCACTTTCGCGAGTCTAGTGACCAAAAATCGACGCTTCGACGTCCCCGCCACTTTTTCTCTTCTTTTCTTCAACAAAGCCGGTTCGAACGGTGTATTCAACATCCTGGGATTGTTCATACACGCACCAGACCAATCGAACCTTTGTCTCCATGTGGGGTTTATGGTAGGACATGGTTTCTCCGCTACCTGGAGTAACTCAGTAAGCGGAATTTCATACCGCCAAGGGATTACGAAGAGGATATCGATCCCTTGAAGTGTAATCGAAATCGCAGCAGTTCCGTATCCGAAGTTCACAACAGGAGAGGTAAGATGATGCGAAAATAACGTCGCTTGTATTCCGATCCCAATGACTATTGGCACAACGATCGCAGGGAGAAGCGTTCGGATCGGTGACGTTTTGGGTAGAGGTCCGATGATAGCTAAAGTAATTTGCTGAAGAGCTAATGAAATTGGAATCAGCCAGAAAGATGCACGGTCCGCGGCAGGAAGGTCTGGGAATTCGTATGTTGGAGGACGGGGATAGTGCTGGACATTGTTCGGTATCAGTGGCGACGCGAACAACATGGTTGCTGCTGCAGCGGTGGGTCTAAATACGAGGTGTGATCCAAGTCAAACTAATAAATGAATAATATTATGCCGACACAGACGATAGGAAGATATATCTGCAGGCGGGAATAAGGTTCCGAATGAAGGGATTAAGGGTTATAATATCCCCTTTAACAATCAAATGTTAATGTGATATCAAGATCTGTGACGTCGAGTCCCCCTGTTGTGTAACGGGCAGCAGCTATCCAGAATGTAGCATTCCCTTGCGCGTCTGCGGCTGACTGTCGATAACTAAGCAAGTAATTAATTAGCTATTGTGGAACCAAAATTAAAATAGTCAGCCAAAAAGAATCCGGTTTATGTCGGGGTGAGATTCTATCATACTTGCTATACTGTCTACGGAAAACTGCCGTGAATGGAGTGCATCGGTGAGATTTTCCAAGTCGTAGGACAATTTCGGATTTGGGACAGAATTGCTGGGTGAGGCTGGATGTCAGCACTGGTTAACTCGAGCCAACCAATTCGCGTGTCCTTCAACGTTGACATTCGTCCACTGCGAAATGGCTATTGACCCGGTTTGTCCGCCGGATCTGGAGAGTTGAAAATTCCATCATTCGGTGCCCGCGATTCATTTTTTCGTGTTTCGGACAGTTTTTCAAAGAAATGAAGGAAAGAAATTTGAGGTAGAGAAAAATAATGAAATATCTTTGAGAGAGGAAGAGGATAATAAGGGCGCGCTAAAGTAAACAGGACAAACCGCTAACATGACATAAGCTATCGATCGAGATTTCACGCCGTCTTCCCCTTTCTATGCAAACAGAAGCAATGACTTTTTCGACAACTACACCCGCGATCCAAGCATAATTGAAATGACAAGAAAAGAAAAGAAGAAAAAGAAACAATAGAAAACAGAAGAATCCTCCCAAGAAGAAAAAAGCTCTAGGATACCCATCGATTTATATGCCTTTAAATTTAATATCTGTACCCCGTATTGTATGGTCCCTCCGGAAACTCTATCGGTTGCTGTACCGAATACGGGTCCTGATGTCCCGTAAGCGGGGTCGTCCGCCCTCCACCATGAATACCATTGTCGCTCACACTCGCATTATGTTGATTCCGATATGCATCTCTTCTAAAGTCTGCGTCCTCGTCATCATCTTCCCCTTGCCAGCGGCCCTGCCCCACCGCAGTGTTTGACAATGGTGCATAAACACCGCCAGGAGTCGGAGTAACAGATGTTGGTTGGTATGGTGATTGTGGGTGTTCATCTTCTTGGGGATCGAGCATGTTATGGTCGTCCTTATGGCTGAAGGCGTCTTGGGTAGTAGCTTCGACATCATGGGTAGCGATGACACCGGGCCTGAGGTGGGAGGTGAATGGCATGTTTTCTTTCCAAAGGAAGTAGCAGGTGTAGGCGTACATCCCCGTTGTAACTGCCCAAGCCAAGCTATTATGTCGATTTGTTAGCTTATTTTCATTTCCGAGCAAGAGTTCCACAAGGGGGTCGAAAAGAATATAGGAGGTCCTACAAAACTACTACTCCAAGACCAATCGCGCCCCTTGAGAGGTCGCAGATTTTGGGAGTTCCATATACTGTTGTTGCACAAGTTTTATCTTCGCCCCTTGATATTCCTTCATTGTTGTGAACTGCCAGCGAAACGAACCCTGCGAACCACAAGATCTAAGGGTTTTATTAATCTTAGTATTCGATAATCCTTTCGAAGATATATTAGAGGAAACAATTGGTTTAGCCGTACCGTTGATAGAAAGCAAAGAGCTGTTTGCGCGATTGGATGTGAGAACCTGACTGTCCGTGGCCACCTCGGGGTCATAGCCGTGTATATTATAATCGGTACAGAGATAAAGCACTATTCACCACCAACAAAGGCAAAAGTTAGCAATTGGCCTACACGATATCCGAAGCAATCCGCAACCCAGAAGATTCGTCTTGACGTACCATTGCGAACAGTAAATTGGCAGCAGCCGGCGAGCCACCCTTCTGAGCCTTCAATGCCAATAGAATAACCCATAATATGAATATCACCAGCCCCTGAAAGCCATGTGTATAAAAGGCAGCCTGCTGTAGCGTCCCGATCTTTGACAATGTCATCTTCGCCATCTTGAATAGTATGTAAAGTGGTCCGGGTTGCTAGGCCGGGACTCGAGTTTTTTTTGTTTCCTCTTTGTTTGTGTGGTGTAAGCAGATGCAGAAGATGTAGAAGAGCAGATGCAGACGCAAAAGAAACAGCCGATGCAGTAGACCAAGTATTCTAAGTCGCCGAGTGATATTGTCGGAGTATGAGAAGTATCGCAGTTAACGGTACAGGAGAGGGAGATGGAAAGGGAAGAGTGAGAGAGAGGAAGAGTGGGGGGGGAAGAGTGAAAGAGAGTGCTGAGAAGGGAGAGCTGAGATACAAGCTAAGTGAAAAGTGTGTTGGTTCTAAGCTGCCAGGCGCCTTTTGAGCTGTGCGAGGCTGAATTCCATTTAATCTGATTTGTACGATGACAAGGAGCTGGCCGACGTTATAGACAAAAGGTAAGTACCCAGGTACCTTTGATGGAGGAGATATATCATGAAAGAACAGTATTTCACTAACATCCATACAATATCTTCATAGAAAAATGGCTTTGCGAATCCGAATTCGAGTCGTCATCAAAATAAAGCCGAAACGGGCTCAGTCTGGCTTAGCCCTTTGCGGAACCTTTCCTCCCCAGACTACCCAAAAATAGTAAACCTCCACCGTTGGAGGATCAACCAGGAAAGACACAGCCCGCTTTCACGCGGCTCTGATTTGTGCGATTTGAGATTCTGTGCCTCAGCCGCCTGCTAGCTTGCTTCGTTTCGTTCCGGTCATTGTTTCCCGTTTGGAAAGTCTCTTCCTCATGAATTCGGTTCTTATGGAATGCTATGCTATGCTATAGTCACGATCTTCTTACACGTTCCAGTCTCACGCCGGCCCTAGTGAGAACTAGTCAACGCCCACGGGATTCGGAACATTCAAGTGCAGGGGTATGATCGGAAAGAGACAAAAAAACGCTTGGCTTGGCTGGGTATCACGGGATATTGGCAGGGATCAAAAATACACCGAACAGCTGCCCCGCAAGAATATATGCATATGCTGTAACGACTGTACGGACTGAATAGCAAAATTCCGTCGACCCGGCCGGCCGATATCAGCCATGGAAGGGACATCTACAGACCCCGAATTGGAGATGAGGATAAGCCGAATAGAATCTAAATTAGCTGCCATTGCTGCAAGGTATTATATTCAACCAAAATTAGTCCTCGAATAAGGCCAGGGAATCTGAAGTTCAAAGCGTTTCGTTGACATGCTTATAACGATCTGAATCTCAATTGTATAGGTCACATCTCACCGGCCTCGGAATTCTAAACATCAATGCTCGGCAGTTTAACTCACAGGCTCGCGATCCACAGGACCAACTTCAAGCCCTGCAAATAGCCGAGTCTACTGAATCCGAGGGCCTATGCTACCGTCGCCCCGATGGCTTCCCGCGTACCTTGATCGAAGCTATTAGCTTGCGGTGGGATGGTGAGAACTCGTATCCCATATTTTAATTCCTATTTAGAATGTAATATATATGTGCCTGACGCATGTGTAATTCTAACATCGTGCAAAATAGCCAAACGACTGACCCAGCTATTGGGGTTTTACAACGTAAAGATATTCAGACCTGGCAATCACGTATATACTGCCTCTGAAGGTGCTGAGGAGGGAGAGGAGGATTCTCACAAGTACATCGACGTGGATGACGAAGACCAAGTTGGAGCTCATTCGAAAGAATGTTTTACCTACTTTATCAGCTACATTGGCTTAAAGCGAAAGGTGGTAGAGAATTATCTCCCATCTAATGAGCGGCGACAAACCGAATAAGATTCTACATTGAGGGTATATACTTATGACATCGCTTTCCATATAATCTGCCGCGGACATATCCCGGCTGGAGGGAGCCGGTTTGGTTGTAGGTATTCTTACAAGTGAAACAACACAACCGTTTCCAAAATCCAACAAGTACCCTTCCCATTATCGAGCTATACGTACAAGCTAGTACTAGGCCCTGCCCCATCCAGTTTATGATTTATAGCACTAGTCTATTAGGTTCGGGCCTATAGAATTTGCTCCCATTCAGCATTCTTGGACCCCCCCTCTTGATATGTAAATCTAGATATCTGGAATATCCTCTAAACTCATAACATTTGGGTTCCTGACTCTACCCTCCTTCACCAGTCTTTCTTCTACGCCCTCTTCCTCCTTAAAAATGATATCGTCCACATAATCCTGATTAACTGGACGAGCAGACCACTGATCCGGACTTCCTTCCACCTTGATCTCTTCTCCTACTACATCATCCTCCTGCTTCAAGATAGTATCTTCGACAAAGTCTTGTTGCAGTGGTCGAGTCGACCATGGTTCCTCCTTAACATCATCCATCAGAAGAACCTCCTCTTCCTCAACACCAGGATCATCAATAACCTCCTGTTGATACGGTGAAGCCTCCAGCACTGTAGGAAGCGGCGTCAACTGTTCCATCAACATAACCATACTCTGTATCGGCTGCATCCAACAATTATACCATTCCGCAGCCTTCTGAAGGATATTGAGCAGATTAAACTCTTGATTTCTTATCCCACGTTTGTGGTCCGGATCGTACCTCGGTCGATCCAACATTTGCGTGTACACGGGGTTATCAAGCTCATTATCCTCAGCCGCTTGAGCCCAATCATTCCCCACCCGTACCGCGTATCTTATCCATTTCAACTGTGCATTAAACTCTCCGATCTTCTTAACAATCGAATCCACATCAACATTCAACACGCCAGTTCTATCGCCCCCACCGTCTTCTCCACCAACCGGCATGGGTGGAACAATTCTTGTCGCCACGAATATAACTCTTGCGCTTACATCATCCACGGACGCCGGAAGATTCACCCAATCCTCTCTAGACTCCTTTTCTAGAAAATAATATTGTTCCCAAAATGCTTTCATCTGAGATACCGCCCGTTTCATGATATCCGACACCCTCCTCGCTTGTGCCGGTGCCTCGTTTCTTGACCACCCCAGCATTTCACGAATAAGTTTCCCAACATCGTATAGATCGTCTATGGGCTTTGACATAGTAACCACATCTTCTTGAAATGAGGAAATAGCGCCGTTTATTGTGCGAACCAGGAAAGATAGACTTCTGGGTGAGACGAATTCGGGGCCCGGCTCCCCGGATTTAGGCGGCGATGGACCCAGTGGACATTGAGCGCGGAGTTCTTCCAGCCATTCCATTTGGAGGGCGATGTGGCTTAGTATCTCAGCGTTTTCGAAAATCCAGTTTTCATATTGCTGTTCTGTCATGGCGATGAAATTTTGGGCCTGATTGGGTAGTTCAACATCGGGTTGCTGCTGTTGGGCCGGTTTAAGGTCGGTGGATGAAAGGATTTCGTCTGGATCGGGGCATATCGACAGTTGAAAAAGTAGAAATAAAGAAAAGAAAAAAGTTAGAAGCTTGAGATAATTATAAGCCGGGAATGAAGATGTCGACATTGTGTAGTCATTCGTGTGACCTTAGGATATCCAAGTCCTATTTCATTATCGCATTCATGAGGCATAGAAAACATACCGATGTCTGCAGTTTACCCAAACCATATTGGGTTCAATATTTCACAGAACGTTTGAATCAAAATAACGTGGGATTGGAGGGTTTGAGTCCATTAGATCTCAATATCACCATGAAAACATGGCGTCAGCATGATTGAGGCATTATTGCAATTTCTACAGGATAACTACGATTTGTCTCCTGCGCAGCCTACCGAACTACAATTTTGATGCGTTCAAATCTGAAAAATTAAAAAAATGACACGTTTTATTTGAACCAAGATATATATTGAAACATATACATCGGTGATTTCAGTAGGTCGAACTATGGTCCCATGTCCAATTGTCGAAGCCATAGTTAAGTCTAGACAACTCTGCATCAGCCACATGTCTATCATGAAGCGCCACAAAGTTGGTGGCACGAACAACAGCGTTGCAACACGCTGATCAATGTGTTGAGGTGCCTTGAAGCTTCCTCGTGCTACACGATATCTTAAACTTCAATCTTACGTTGGTCTCGCGACCATCTTACATTACACAAAAGCTTAGATCCAATTTAAACACAAAACTAAATTCCAGAACTCAGAAGAATGGACCTCAGTCACTGACTAATGATTTCTAGCTAGCATCCTACTATACTTTACTTCATTATGTTGATCGGGGTAAGTGAACTATAGACCTTATTCTAAATATTCTATGCATGAGTATCATTGGATACTAGCATACATCTGATATGGCCCTTACGGCGAGGAAAGACTGGACTGGGTGGAAGTAGGCTAGCATTGCAAATGTATTCGCGCTGGGCGACGCTAGGTGTCCCGGTTTGGACCGCATTGAGGACTAGCCGCTGCGTATCAATATACCTGGAACTCGTCTACGTTTTGAAAAGCTATAGATGAGTTCGTGCAAAAAGGTGTAGGGCAATCGTTCTGATAGTATGCCGATTCACTATGTCTTATGATTGTTGTGATTCTTCGCACACTAGGTAGTCGCTAGAGTGTTTACTGCTGTACTACGCTATTCTAGAGATTTCTGTGCCGAAGATTCGCGAGTGTTTGAGTTTCCTGTAAAAGATTTGTTAGCTTTATTCTGCAATGACTCTATATCTATATATATAGAGAATTGAAAACATTTTGTGAATCCGTGCCGTTGGCTCTGAGTTAGCCGAGTTTGTGCCGATATATAGTTGAACATGCTCCTAATTGATTACTGATCGATTGACTAGCAGTCATTTAGGACATCGACCCGTTGATGACTCCGAGGCTGAGCTTTAAGCTCTCCAAGGCCATAGTAGAAACCTCGAGAACAACGGCGAACGAGGCTAGTTTGGACCATTATAAGGGATTATTATTGAAATTAGAAGTTTGCATGAAGGAAGAGAACAACCTCCAGTCCAGAATAACTATAAAAAAAGGGGAGTCGCAAAGACCTGGAGAGCGAACAGCCCTAGAACAAAGTTCAATTGATCAATGACAAGACCATCATTGAAGCTGAAGCCACAGGTTAGCTACCCCCAAGCTTCCACAATTGGAAAGACCAAGTCTAGTCTAGGAACCTTGGAAAAGCCCTCTTAACTAGGACAAGCCGGAGCAATCGGGAAAAAATGCACTAAATGGTGTTTTAAATCTTGGGAACGACTTTTTCAAAACCTGGTTAACCCGTGTTCCATAAAAGGTCCGTCTTGCATATTCGAATCCACAAATAACCAGGGAATGAGGTGCGTATGTGCATGAACATGCCCCCCATTTTTATGAGGTATTACAATTGTGTGATCCATGGCCAAGGTAGAATTAATTGGGGTTTAAAACTGCCGATTCGTGAAATCTATCCTAGATCACTGGTAAAATTATAAAACCCTGACTTCAGCCGCTGCCTCAATTGGTCCAAAATAGTTTCTAGATTTGTGTCTAAGAAAAGCCCAAGCTAGAATAAGGCCGTCTTTGGCAGAGGCTATGACCACCATGTGATCAATTCGTCGGAATACGGCAAGGAAAACTCGATGCCCTAGTACTAATTAGATGATGTATGACGAAACCTGGTGGCTTCCCCACTGCCAAAGTCCGATATAACCGGGTTAGGGTTCACTTTTAAAACGATAAAATTGCCGGGTCATGCATCTATAGAGTCTAAACCATGGACTAAATGGCTCGATTGATTTTAGCCTGGCTTCAATCATTATTAGCTCGTCACAGGTCAATAAACTAAAAATTCAGCAGAAAGATAGACAACCAAAGCCTTTCATTAATTGCACTACAGTTTGATTTAGAGCACGCAATGCGATGTATGAGTGCTTATTGAGGGGGAAATTTGGGGTGAGGTGGTCCGTGATCCTAGATGAGGGCCTGTATTTTTCGAGGGCTAATCTACCCGGAACATAAGATTATCCGGAACTGCAGCGGTGCCTTGGCAGACGTGGCGAAAGAACTAGTGGGGAGCTAAGAAGGGACAAGAGAAGGACGAGAGAAAACAATTATCTTGGGCTTCAGTGATATGCATTTGAATTCAGAGAAAAATAGTAGGTCAGGATTAGTCGGGGAAATCCTGAAAAGATTGAGATGGCGTGAATTAAGTGTCAAAAATTCAAAAATTCAAAAATTCAAAAAAAAAAAATATTGAATCACAGCAATAAACCTGAAGCACGGCAAGCGGGTGCCCTCTCCAGACAATTTGGTATCCCTTCCTATCGATATGAGCTTCAAGCTCCCCCATATGTCGACGGTTATTGATATGGGTATCCATAAATCGAATTCTCGATCCATATCCCATGGTGTGAACTTCACGTCATAAGTGGGGTACATGCATTCGTTTCCGTCGATTAGCAAGCACGGTTGATAACTTTTCGGAGTTTTTTCAGCGCTATTCCGGCAAATACGACTCTTAAAAATACGAAAGACCTTGCAGAGTCTATTTTGTGTTCACGATTTAGATCTAAAAACATATCGAGCTGGGGGAATCGCGACTGCATTTAGGCCATGGGATAAATTGCTGCCCAGATCTTGTACCGGGTGGTGGGTTCTCAAGGCGTCTTCCGAAGGGATCCTTGATATAAACCATTCGAATATTTTAGAGCCTGTCTCCTTTAGAGAAGAAACCAGGACTAGCCAGAAACACAAGCAGATCAGTTCACTGTCAGTCGGAGTCTAGGAAGGGCGTCCCGCCTAAACCATCTAGGTTGAGATTTGTGTTGGGGTCGTGGCAAAACAGGTCGGTGTTTGCGCTCGACAAGCATTTACTACTGCAGGAACGACTAAGTCGTTTTGAACATGTAGGCGGTTACTCGGAACGGTCAGATCGGGGATTTGACATGTAAACCCTGATGATCCTTTTCTGGAAGGCTGGGATGGTGGGTCCTTCAAGGTAGGTTTTTCCGGCTGAATTGCTTCGAAGAAGGCTTCTAGCTTGGTCGGTTCTGGAGTCACAAGGTCTTGGTCTGACTCTGGGCGTGGATTCCAATGTATTTCGTCTGATGAAAGGCGTGTGACAAACGCCGTCTGCCCAATACTTTTGAACGGCTGTTGAACTATAAGCTTGCCAGGTACCAAATACCCTGAGGTTGAACTTGGCTTTTGGTGACGCCTGTTCGCGACAAGGGTCGCTTGTCTTGAGAATATCCGGGGTATGTTACAGACTCCTTATTCCTCAATGATGCAAACCCACACCAATGTTCTTGGTGTATGGAAAGTCGGCCCGCGCGCAGGGCACCTGATCAAAATCGCCAACGTCAACCCAATATCTTCGTTTCATGCGTAGCTGTCTCTGATAATTGTGGGAGCAAATTTTTCTTTTTGGAGTTAATCTGCACCTATTGTCAGGATCCCTACCCTCGCAATGTTCCGAAGCCTCTGGTCTGATTCCACAAGGTGATTGTGCATGATCAGGTTCCAACATGGGCATGGCGGGCTAGGCTCTGGCTTCTCCACCTCCAATATCCGACTCACCGACGGATCTCAGCAAATGCGTTCCCGCAGAAGGCTTTGTGGAGGCCACTACACCCTAGACTCAATGACCTTGTTACACTCAATTAGCGCAATATCAATTGGTAGTGAATATGGGGACGTACCGCATCCTGCTTTGATCTCGTTGATATATAAGCATCAGTTTCCTCCCACTTCGTCCTGATTTTTTTCCCCCAAGCCTGGACTTCACAACAATCTGACATTCCTTGATTCGGAACACATTAACAACTACGCCTTGCCGTATTCGCAATGAAGTACTCCTATGCCCTTAGCGCTCTCGCGCTCATCTGCGGTGCATCCGCCCAACAAGGCCTTTGGGGACAGTGCGGTGGTATTGGCTGGACTGGCCCATCCAACTGCGTCGCTGGCGCTGTTTGCTCCACTTTGAATCCATACTACGCTCAGTGCTTGTCTGGCTCTGGTCAACCAACTACCACTGCTACCACCACTGCCCGTACTACCACTCCAGCTACTACTCCAGCTACCACCACCCGCACCACCACCCCGGGAACTACTACCCGCACCACCACTCCAGCCACCACTACCCGCACCACCACCCCGGGAACTACTACCCGCACCACTACTCCAGTCACCACCACTCCGGCCACCACTACACGAACCACCACTCGTGCTACTGGCGGTACCGGTAACCCAATCACCATCAGCGGAAATCCCTTCGCTGGACGTAAGCAACATTACAATGCTTACTACTCTTCTGAGATCTACAACATTGCCGTTCCATCTTTGGTCGCTGCCGGCAAGGCCTCTTTGACTGCCGCTGCTAAGGCTGTCGCCACCGTCCCAACCTTCGTTTGGTTCGATACCATTGACAAGCTCTCCCAGCTTCCAGGTCATCTTGATGACATCCGTGCCAAGCGTGCTACTGGGGAGGATACTCTCGGTATCTTCGTTGTCTACGATCTTCCAGACCGTGACTGCGCCGCCCTTGCCTCCAACGGTGAGCTTTCCATTGCCAACAACGGTGTCAACATCTACAAGACCCAATACATCGACCCCATGGTTGCCATCTTCAAGAGGTACCCAGATATCCCAATTGCTTTGGTTATCGAGCCCGACAGTGTCGCCAACATGATCACCAACATGGGTGTTCAGAAGTGCTCCAATGCCAAGACTTCCTATGAAGATTGTATTAATTACGCTGTTAAAAATTTGAACTTGCCAAACATTGCCATGTACCTCGATGCCGGTCACGCCGGTTGGCTCGGATGGCCAGACAATCTCTCGAAGTCTGGCCCATACTACGCCGGAATCTACAAGACCGCCGGTTCCCCAGCCTCTTTCCGTGGTCTTGCCACCAATGTTGCTAACTACAACGCCTGGTCCGTCGCCACCTGCCCGTCATACACCCAGGGTCTCGCGGCCTGCGACGAGAAGCGATATATCGCCAATTTCGCTCCTCTCCTCAAGCAGAATGGATGGGATGCTCGCTTCATCGTCGACCAGGGTCGTTCCGGCAAGCAGCCAACTGGCCAAGGACAATGGGGTGATTGGTGCAATGCCATCGGAACCGGTTTCGGTATCCGCCCAGACACTCCCACCAACGATGTTAATGTCGATGCCTTCGTCTGGATCAAGCCAGGTGGTGAGTGCGATGGTACTTCCGATACCTCCGCTGTCCGATACGACTCCCACTGTGGTTCTTCCTCCTCCCTCAAGCGTAAGTTTTATGATCCTCCCTGAGCTCCAATTTGAATATCGACTAACGTACCTTTGATAAATAGCTGCCCCTGAAGCCGGTACCTGGTTCCAGGCCTACTTCGAGCAGTTGCTCGTCAACGCCAACCCATCCTTCCCGTAAATTCTTGACTAGAATCATGGGGAGCAACTTGATAGAGAATACGGTGATCCCTTCTAGCATCTTGATATTTCATCTCTTTGGTGATTTCTCAGGACTGTCTAGGTGAGGGATCCATTTGTGAATAGCCCCTTCCCTTTCATTGTTCATAATTAGCATAATGCTTCCCGTGCGATCAAAATCTTGCGATCAAAGGAGCTTTTTGTATATCACACTTTGTTTCGACCTGTACATATAAATAGATCAATTTGTGTCCTTAAACCCCATACTTTATCATCCTCAATGCTGTGACGTGAACTTACGATGATGTGATTTCAATGCTCGAATTCGATCGAAAAGTCTGGCGGGATACAGAGCTTGCGCTATTTTTGCGTTGACCTTTCGAATCCGAATGAAGGTGGTTTCTGAAATCGCGAACTGAAGATACTAGGTTGAATTACGATTTTGATACTAGCGGTAGACATATCCAGGGCCGTAGGGCCGGTTTTGAAGCCATATATGTTATGTTGTTGGTTGGAATACAGAACCTCAAGCACTTCGCATTGCGCGATGGGGAGAAGGCAAGGAGGGATGAAGAAGACGCGATTTGTTGGCCGCGAAGACTGTGGTAGTATACTAGTAGCCAACACAATTATCACATGTTGTATTTTGGCACTATTCTGGGAGCCCATGGCCAGCGAGGATGCGTTAGAATAGAATTTGAGACTCTAGTTTATAGACCATTCGCATTGCAACTAATATGAAACTATACTGATGATTAACTAGCCCATTTCTTTTGGGAAAGCTATCGGATTGCCAGGTTTTTATGTAATATCAATAGCTTTTTGATATGTACAAATCTGCGCGAGCCACAAAGGGAAAAAGTATTTATATACAAGGATATAAGAAATGAAATGAATTATGAACATTCGAAAGCTGCTTCAACCTTTCTTAAATTTCAAAGAATATTTACTGCAGGTATATTCTTCTCAGCCAAGGAAATGTTATTAGCAGGATGGGGGTTTAGCTATTCGCACGGCATTGAAAAAGCTGAACACTTAGTGCTGGAAGCCAGAGAGCTTGTACTCGCAGAGAACCTTGCGGCCAGTGGCGCACTTGTGGGAAGAAAGGTTGCGGCAAGATTCAACGATCTTCCAGGAGGTGCTAGACTGGCAAGCTCCGGCACGGTCGGCGTACAAGACGGTATCCCAGCCAGCTGGGCACTTGCCATTGCACAAGGGGGCGGTTCCGAACCACTCCTGGAGGACACGCTCTGTGTAAATGGAAATGTTAGCTGTTTGAATCTACTATAGAAGATTATATCTATAGCTCTGGGAGGATGAACGTACTGGCTCCGAATGGTGGTGGTGGACGAGTGGGTTGGTTGCCGTAGCTTGGTGGGTTTGGGGTAGCAGCACCCATGACGGCTGGAACAGCCATGATGACAGCGGTGATGACAGCGGTGATTTGCATTTTGAGTGTTTGGTTTGAGAGAATTAAACCCTTAACGTGGTAGGTATAAGTATAAAGTTGTAAAGAAAAGTGAGCGAATGGCTATGAACTACTGAAGATGCTTGTGAGGATGAGAGAGAATATTGTCG
This sequence comes from Arthrobotrys conoides, assembly GCA_036971725.1. Classification (NCBI taxonomy): domain Eukaryota; kingdom Fungi; phylum Ascomycota; class Orbiliomycetes; order Orbiliales; family Orbiliaceae; genus Arthrobotrys; species Arthrobotrys conoides. Next base: position 1,949,823 of record JAVHJM010000011.1, on the reverse strand, counting down.
AAAAGGCGGGTAAAACGGGAGCTTTTATAGATTGAATCGACCGTATAGCTTTCATACTTACCATATTTCGAATCGTCTTTGTAGGTCGATGCCGATTCATCCTCGGAGCCACCCCGCCAGAGGCATTCTGTCATAAGCTGTAATCATTTTTGGGGGATGTGGAAGTTTTCCTGAAGTCTCCTACGGAGGCCAGGGTTGAACTTGCCGTAGCTATCGCGCTTCTAGAAAGTGATAACTAACCCCGGACCTTATCGTAACCCTCCTGTGAACTTAGTGGTAGCGGCGCCGTAACCCACGGCTCGTAATGTATCAAAAGTAGGATCCTAGGAGCTAAGTTGGAAAAAGTCACCGTTCGGTTCGAAAACCGTGGAAGCTCGTTGATCTAGATTAGGCTGTCCCGGCCTGTCAATGCAAGGAACCTTGCACCCACTAGCCATTTTAGACCGGGTGAAGCCTTCTGCTTGGCTGATTGTGACCGGGGTATCAATTCTTTAGCGAATCTCTCATGTTGGAATTTACCAATGACCCAACGCAGCGTGCATAAAATACGGCCCAAAAGAGGGATCTCAAATCCCAACTACTTGAATAACTTCAACCGAATATAGATAAGATGAAGTCAAAGATCCAGAAGAGCGGTTCCAGAGCTAGGGCTACGATTTTCTTTAGCTGATTTAACAGACCTTCACAACTTGAGTGAAAAAGTTTCACTTGTCGATCGAATTTTAGATGTTTGATAGATACCTTATGATTTCTTCTTGCTACTGTCGGCGTTTTAATATGTAAGCTGCTTCCTCTTATAGCTTTAGTTGTAATAAGCCGCTCGGAGGATGTAAGACACGGAAGATAAAGATTTGATTAGATCATGCCTTGGTACAACTTGGAGAACACTATAATTTGGGAAAGATAACTATGATATCAGTGCTTCCGTCCGTGACTATTCCCGATCTGGTCACAAATCTCCTGTGGCTAATATTGGCAGCTAAAATACCCTTGAAAACCCCACACTCTACCCTGCCTTGAATGAGAGACAAGAAACAGCTCTTGTTTCTGCTTCCAAATATCCCCTCAAGAAATGGTTCGAAGCTATTTGACATACTACTTTGGTAATCTACGTCGGCTCCGATTGGGAGGTATGTAATTATCAGGAAAACTTTGCTTTCAGGCAGATACAACCGTAACATACATTCTACGATCGATTGGCGGTGGCGATATGTTGAATAGGGAGACTTATTATCATAAGAGGTTTACTTCGGTATTGTTATGACTGTAGCCAAGAGTTCGGAGGTCGCCGCCGCCTCGACTTAAGTATAGTACTTTAACCCCTAGGGAACTTCAAACTAGCATCTTTCTTGACAGACGTAGTATTATATGTCTAGGCCAGAATTTCCCTACAGACTCTGTCTCAACACTCAGCTCATTGACAGTTGACACGGGCGAAGCCCAACATAATTGTACTGGATTATGGGTTACTATCGGAGATATCGATCGAGATCTGGGTCGGAGATAGTCCCGAAAATTAGTATTCACATGTTAATTGATATTTTCGATACTCTTGTTATGTTTCTGTATACTAATGCAGCTATATATCACTGCTAAGTCTCAAGTGACATGTGGTAGCAGTTCGGAGCGTCCTAAGTCCTTCGGAAATTAATTTTCACTTCGAGGTAACATAGAACGGGTTGCAACCTCGCTCGAACACAAGCGTATCACGCGGACCGCGACGTATTTATCGATGCTACCTGATACTGTATGTTCATAGTAGATACATATATTATTTCTTGTTAGAAGGATACAATGAGGTTATGATTGATCTTGTATGCTTGGCGCGGAGAAGCTACACTGTGGATTCCACTACATGGAATAACTAGCACAGACTCAATCCTCTTTCTCGAATCTATTATTGAACTCAAAGAGTAGTCCTGACATGCCAAGTCTGATACCCCAAAGACTATCGATAAAAGCTTGGATGATGACGTTAAGCTGATCAACAATCTTTGACAACGGCTCATACGTAGACGCCGGGAAATTCTTTTGGATCGAGATCGTTCTAATATCTTCAATCAGTTCGTCTGCGGGTTTTCTCAAATTGTTTAGGCCTTCCATCATCGCGCCTAGTATTTGTGTCCTAAGCTTTGTATCTTGGGGTTTCATTGTCCACAGCTGTGCTTCTTCGTCGTATCTCCCGTTGAAAATCCATTGGTAGGCTGCATCATCGCCGTTTTGAATAGTGGGAACACAGCACTGTTTAACGGTTTCCCACAATCTACTGATTAGCCCCCAGATATAGATCTCTGATGGTACATCAGGTCTTTTGATTTCGAATGACCAAATAGAGGGATCAATGGCTATTCTGGCCTCCAAGTAGCTGTTGAACTCGGCCCTAAGTCGCATGTAACTTAACACGACTTGTAGAGCTGGTACGGTAAGGAGTTGATCTCCCTCAGAGCCTTCGTTTATGTGAGCGATAAAGTCTTCCATTACGGTGTCTACATCTTTAGTAGCACCGATAACATGGCCTCTCACTGTCTCCTGGCCATCCCAACCAGGTTCACCACCGGTAAGAGGATATGTGACGGTGGAGAGTTTAACGAGATCCTGAGCGGCTTTTCGGAACGGTCGAATATAAGTAGCATTGTTTCGTAATACCTCTTCCTCGAACTCAATGGGCGTTATTTGAACAGCCTCTACTCTATCCTAGGATCAGCCGACAGTAATTATAAATCGATGATGTTTAATGGGTTTCGCTAAGCGCAGCATGCATTAATTAAACGATCGACACTTACACAGCTGATAGTAAGAAAAGTGAACATACTAAGTTGCGTTTGCTTCGGACCCAGGCGACCATTTCTAGAGGCAATACTCAAAAAGCTAGTATCGATCGATCGCCGTGAATTGTTGTTGATGTATAAACTTGTAGAAATGTACGTATATATAATAGTCGGAGTACAGCGGGTAAAAATTATATTAGGTATCTAGATCTATAGAGTAGAGACCAGGTAATTATTGTTGGATGTGTCCCAAGCCTAAGTGAATACACAGAAGCTTGTATATATCTCGAGTCAGTAGCTACGAATTGTCTCGAGGAGCGATGGATTGATAATTGGCGCACGTGTATACCACGCTTGAACGAACTGGAAATTTCGAAAGCCATGCTTCCCATTGAGAAATTTAGAGGTAATAATTTACCTTGAGTTAGATTATTCTTATGTAATGTATGAGAAACTTGTCTATGAGCTAAGATCGAATTTCGTCAATAGCGTGGTAAGCGTTACAGCACTGTTAGTTCTAAATGTTAGCATTTACTAAGGCCAAATCTCTAAATTTAGAGCCCGTACGTATATGTACCATCAGACATAGTACGGTCCCTCAATATTGAAAACTGACATGACATGCGCATGCGCGAAAGTAGACCTAGCTGCAGATGTATGCGTCAGAACCGATCCCACTCGGACGGGTACATGATGCAGGTGCATAATATGCGTTTCGCTTTGCTGGGTCGATGACCCAGATATCCGATTTATAATTTAGGTACCTGTACCTATCCATGCAGGAGTTGTTATAGGTACCCGGCAATAAATGACTATAAGAACCGTCGGAGAAGCTCTCCCCGAGTCGCATAAAGAACTGCCCGTTGTTGAATAAGAAATTTCCCGAGAGGTCTTAACCTTTCCGTGGATTGATCAGAATCTCGATGCGGCGCCCCGATCCCTAGGTCCATAAAGCTTGACGTGATTGCGTTCCGTACTGACTGGGGCTGTATAATTGCCTTGTCCGATATCAACATGCGTCTTTGCTGACATGATTCGCAATAATATAGCATGTCTATGGAGCTTTTTCATGTTGTACCTATGGATACCCCTGCTGAACTCAAACCCGGGATTCACCCAGGTCATAAATATATATATCGAAAACTGACCCACTAACGAAATTTTCCTAAAAGAAGTTGGAAACCCGCAAATATTGGCCAATTGGGATTGCCGAATAGACCAATATGCCCAGGAAGTTGCACCACGGGCATCTCAACTATATATCCTAATGTCTGCGGAAATACAAGAGGGAAAAGGTTGATACCACCGTAAGATATACATCAAACTAATCTAAGGCCGAGGCTTAGAAAGCCATTTGCTTCACAGGGAAGAATCCTGTTCGATCATACAGCGTTAGTACAATACCAGAAGATTAAACTTAGGTAGCCTATCTAAAACCTGTATCGTCGCGGGGGTGGTATTATACAGCTTATTCAATAAACAAGTCATAGTAGGTCAAGCTTCAAGGCCGAAGCGCGAAATTACTACGGCTACAAGAAATCCGGAAGTCTAGAACTATGGACCACATCGGGCCGAATACGAGAACTCAAAGCGAAAGCACTTTATAATTTATTTGTCACGGGATGCCGGTCTCCAACGTCTAGGGCTAACCATGTTGATAATTGAATTTCAGTCATAGAAAACAATAACTAGACTGCTGCATGTTGTATGGATGCCCGGACTCGGCTCTCTCCAACCTACTAAAACTCGGGAAGATCTAGAAGAAATTATGTTTTTTAATCAAGGGCCTAATGTCGTTTACTAACTGACACTCGGTCAAGATCGCTTTATTGAATTCAGTGTTCGAAGCTCGTTAGTCGTCACCTTAGCTAGACAACTAAAATTGACGAAAGTTGAAGCTAGCTGGTATACTTGATTTTTGTCAGTCTAGCTATCGAGGTAACTAAGATTCTGCATCCCGCTTTCCCATATAGCTTCTGCAAAAGAAGTGTGGGGGCCCGAAGACCGGTATCTGTATCACCCACCTTACCGGCTCCTGCAAGCCAGAATGATGATGCGTGAGCACGGCAGGTTACTCAATGTTTCACCGAGATGATACGTAATCAAACGTGTCATTCTCCCACGACCTCTATCTCATATCTTTCATGTGCGCTCTCTTAAGATTTCTTTTTTAAAATTTCGAGAAGCCTAGTGTCCTAGATTGACGAAGAAGCCGAACGAAAATATCGGCATCGGGTAGCTCGCTAGTCCAGGTTTCATCAATGGATCGGAATATGTGCGATCCGCAAGTTTTTCAAGCTTGAATGCGTTACTATCAGGGTACAAGAAGAGTGCTTGGATTCTGATTAGATAATGAAACGGCAGGTAAACAAGGCATGCATATATGCATAAAAATAACTGTCGAGAATTCGAAGGAATGCATCATGTTAAACGATAATATGCATTGTCTTCTCGTCAATTGAAAGCTTCTATTGGTCGTCTTCTCTGGATTTCGATATAACTTCACTACAAATTTTCTCTGCGCAAGGTCTATTCGAAACACTAACCTGATTAAGTAATACTACTGCCAGCTAACTATATGATCTTCAATGCATCTGCATGCAGGCCTGCAGGTGTGTATGGCCATTGCTGCATATTCGCACATGCCCTATCGATATTGGGGGCGACAACTTACCCCCAACATCTCTAGGTAATTCAGGGAAAACTTTCTTCCAACCCAAGCCGTCGCGGGAACGAGCCTACGTATCTGAGGAGAGATATGCGCCTGTAACATTCTGAAATTTGCCGTCGTATTAATACGTATTTCTGTGTGTTGAATCACACGTTAGAGCTGATGTGTTTTAATACGAGACAAGACTTTAAGAACAAGTATTATAATGAACAGAGCCTATATCTATAGGGAGTTGGAAATTAAATAGTGTTCTGAGCTGAGTATATTCGTAACTAGCTTCCGCATTTTCCCGTTCAAAAACGTTAACCCCCATATATCTTATCTTTGCAAGCTTCGTACACTTGCTAAAAAAAAGATACCTTCTCGAATTTCTGACCAATTCCTCGTATGCATGCTGAGATGGTCGTTTGATCCGTCTCTGAACCACTGTTATTCCAAGGGCCCAAGCTCCAAATCCTTGTGCTGATCATATCAATATGGGCAATGCCTGCTCCCTGAATCCGATTCGCCTGGACCTTGGAACAAGGCCTGCAACAAGGCATCTCGCCGAAGGATCGTCTTCCGTTCCGTTGACAAGGTAGAAGAGTCCCATAGGAAAGTGATAATACGAGAGGGGACAGTAGCGAAATTACATAAGGTCGATATTGATTCTTAATATATACCGAGATGTATAGTATATCGCGACTGTACGAGGTACATGTACATTGAGCACCCGGTTCCCCGTCGTTGCGCCACCGTCAAACGTGCATAGCACGGACCAGGTCGGCAAACATTGCCCCCATTAAATTACTTCATGGCACAGTAGCGAAGTGATTATTGGAATTCATAGACTTTGTTTGTAATTATGGGTATCGGAATTAATCCATAAGATCTTGTGGAGGTTTCGGAGCGCTCCGTACAAAGGGAAAGATTAAACGCTAATAGTGGGAATAAACAGAAAAGACAGAAAATCTAGGTCGGTTTGGGTATCAGAATAGCCCCGGCCTGATCATATGCATCGATCACAAAAAGGTATCCACAAGAGTGTTTTTCAACGAGTCTGTAATTCCTGCGAGAGGTCCACTTGAAACCAAGCCAAAGAGACCTCCCAATAAACCACCATCACCGCCAGCAGCAGGTGCCGCTCCAGCGGCTGGCTGGGCTGGTGCTGCGCCAGGCAGAAGGCCCCCTAGCAGACCTGCACCAGGAATAAGACCCCCAAGGAGACCGCCAAGCAAATCCCGACGATGATGATGTGTGGGGCCTTGGAGACCGATTGGTTCTGTGTGACTGTGAACTATAAAGGCTTGATGTTAGAAAAATGTATTGATTACAATGGTTCTAGCGCTGGGTTAAATTACCATTGCTGGGTTCGTTCCTAGTATCGAGACCGGTCGGTGCGGCAAGGGTCAAGGGTGCACTGGCGACTAGGAGGGCGACGGAAAGCCCAGCGAATACCTTCATTTTGTTGAGTTAAGAGGTAAAATAAATATAAGGAAATAGATAAAAAAAAATTAAAAAAGGAGGATATTAAGTTGGTGGTGTTATCGAAGAGAATTGAAATCAATCGACCTGCGACTGAGTGTAATGGTAACGAATGAATAGTTGTGAAGTGAAGAGGCCTGCACACTGTCGAGATATTGGATAATTCGAGGTCACTTACCGATGTTATATAATAAGTAATTGGTGCACCTAACGAATATTGATGTCTAAGACTTTTATGCGATCATGAATAGTTCCTGTAACAGACTAAGGTTATTTTTACTTAGCGGTTTAGCATCAAGGGGACTAAAACATCGACTTGCTTTTAGATTTACGATATCATACGATCTTGGGCTAGAACTTCGCTTCGCAGCCTCCCTAGGATTACGAAGTGGCGAGTGCTACTCACAAATTTGTTAAGCTATCCAAATTCGAGAGAACGAAAAGGAACATGGATTTTTTTTGGACATTTACAGACCACAATCAACTTAGTTCAAGCTCGAATATTCCGCCCCCATAGAATCTTTGGCTTTGTGGCGCTTTGCTGGAACGTTTCGCCCTTGCAGACTTCGCAGGCTGGGCTGTGTCGCTTCGACTAAACTTTCCTGGTGAGAGTTCCTCAAACAGCATGAAAGCTCCGTCGTTCGCTAAAACGAGACAAAAGAAGCCCCTCAAGAGTACTGGTTTTGGCGGCCATTGCTGTCAAGTCGGAGTTTTAAGATGACGCAGCTGGCTAATTCGGGATTTCATGACTTCATTGCTTCGACCAATTAGCTATAGAGTTTAATGAAATCAAGAGGCTCGGGCATTTTGCCATGATTTTCCAAGAACTATTATCAAGGCACTATCGATAGTTTTAACACTCGAGGGAATGAATTACACGAGTTATCTCGTAGGGACAGGTCTTGCGAATAAGGCCTGCGGATTACAAAGTACGGCCAAAAGAATATTGACTACATATCACTATTGCACCCCAGAAATTCATAGCAGCGGGTATCTCGGTTTTCAAAGCTTCGAACTGAATACTCGCTACCTACCAGGTTATCCGGCGACTTTGTTGATAATTTGTTGGAATTTCTCGCCGATAGTCGAAGAAACTCTACGTATACCACAAACCCAATCCATGGGATTGCAGCTCGCCCCAAGCTTTGTGGAAAATTCCAAGACTGACCGATCGATTTCGATTGAAGGGTGAGCGACACTTGCAACATTATTGTTTGCTCATGCATGCAGCATGCAAGCTGCCCAACCTGCATCAAATGGGGGCACCGGCATGTACGCATGGACCACCTCGAGATCCATGCCTGACGACCACCTGTCCATGTCCCGGCGTCCCGCGAAACACCGTAATCATATCAAGAAAATTAAGAAACAAAAAAGAAACATATACAGCCCGAGCTCCAGAAAACTAGAGAACATAATAATTCATAACGTTTATAATTCCCCCAGCCTTGGGAAAAAATGAGGATATTACAACCTGGACTTCACCCCACGTGGTGCCACCATGGTCATGTCAGATCACTACACTGTCCAAATATATCTTAGTCAGAGCGCGCGCGCCGTGCATGTCCATGTTGCAGATATAAAATAGGGAAAATATTATAATATTATAAAAGACCAGGGTTTTGCCTTTCCTTGTAACTCCGATCCGAGAAAAAACGAATTCGATGCTGGGTCACCAGGGTAGCATGCTCGTATATTCATATTCCAGAAGCTTTGCAAAGTACGTATTAAAAAACTCAACAAATAGAATCCGTGGATAATTAAAATTGTTATTGTAGGATAAAGCAATGTTGATAGCAATGAGCCAACCGGGTTTCTCCCTTTGCCTTTGCACAGACGTCACAGAAGGAGGAGCCCCAAGCTCAGAGTACTTCTGTACCTATCGGCTGACAGCTGAGTCTAAGTCGTCTTACGCACTATTATCATAAATTTAAACTGTAAAAGAGCAAAGATATTATCGAGTTCTATAGGTACGAGAAGTTGGCGCAGCACCCGTATTGGTTCGAATTCTCGATATCACAATACGGATTTACAAAGTGGGGGGTTTCAGCTTCCGAAGGTACAGACACAATCGTACTTCGCCGACGGCTCTAGCGGCATCGTGGGCGCCAACCTTTGGCCTCATGACGGATAGACTGCGGAATGGATAACGGCATCGTAAAGTGAAGGATTGTAGTTTTGAGCGGAAGCTGTCGGGCAAAGCTCTAGAGACTATCACCGGGTATGGAGGAGGTGTATCTATAAAAGGACGATGGTTCTGCTATCAGAATTCGATATATCTCCAGAACAATATCACTAAGACACTCAAAACCACAAGCAGCATAGAAAAGCAACTATTCTGCCACTATTCTCTTTGTTACACCCCCAGTTTAATCTTCATTCTCAAGATTTCCATTAATATACAATATGTTGAACCTCCCAAACACTCTTGTTGCTTTCCTCGCCGCCGCAGGCAGCGTCTATGCGCAGCTTCCACGGCCTCTCGTCAACTATCCTCTCGGCTTGAGCCCAGTCTTCGACGAAGGGTTCTTCGCTGGCACTGTCGCCCCTGCTGCTACAATCGTTCAGTGGGCTCCAGGAAAAGCGCCTCAAGCCTGCGTCAACGAGCTCGCCTGGAATAACTGTCAATCAGGGCGCGCCGTTGTCTACAACGTTACCTACGCTGATGTATGCCACTCTCCTCATTTTAAATTGCAGCCTGGCCGGATATTGACATACTTTTGCTAGTGCCCTAAACCGTGGATCATGTGCCGCTGCGATAATGCGGACTTGAGTATTTACCAAATGACCAACTTTTTCGGCCGCATGCCAGTTCATCTTCGTAGCACTGTTCGCCATGTTATTGCTACTCACGGAGAGGGGTGCAGTGCTTATGCTATTACTGGGCCTGATGATGGAGATATCGTCATGCAAGGAAACTGTAATACTCAATCTGTTTGGCTTCACGAGACGTAAGTGTTCTTTATTTTATTTGATGGAATTGAGGGTACTGATAGAGTATTATAGTGGTCACCAACTTGATGCTCGAGGTCTTGGAACAGGTGTTGGATTTAGTAGTAAGTCTTCCTTGGTCTATAATATGTATTTTTTTATAGCTAACAACTATATAGCATCTGCAACCTTCATAAATGCCCTTTGGAACGATACTTGCGTCGCAGACGATTACGGAAATACCGGTAAGCTTTGCTTCATTCCTATCACCTACATTTCCCCAAGATATAATACTAACACAACCCCCCTTTCCAGCCCTCTGGGAGGAATTCGCCCAAATGACCGTCGTCTCCCAGTCTCACACCATCTATGGCTATATCCAACAGCAGCAATACCCCGGATGCTTCAATAGCCAACTCAATGCTCTTGAAACCGCCTTTAAGACCAGCCACTTGACTTATGGAGGCACCTGCCACACCAGAATTCCAGCCACCCCAACCGTCAATGCTGTCTGGAAGCGCGGCCGCATTGATCGCCGTGGTGGTAAGAGGATCGGACCATGCAAGTTCGATCATCTTGTTGGCGGACACAAACATTGAATAGATAGTATCTAAAGGTGGTGTCATTATATAATCATGAAGTGGGTACGGGTTGAATGTTGGGAGAATTGAACGGTGGAATATGTTAGAAAGTACAGTTTTTGATTAATTTTCGAAGTCGCATAATACCACAGTTAGTCGTTAGTATATAGAAGGTCTATCCTTCTTATCCTCAGTAGTTTCTAATCTGAAATTGAATTAATACTCCTCAACTTTTTCCCGGGTCTAGAGACCAATTCCACGTTATCTTTCACATGCTCAAACTGGTCTATTGTCGAAACGTGTTGTTTTCGTGGTATTTTCCCGCCACGTCCCAACAAAACTTGGTCTTCGCCGACGTCACCGAAACTTCACTGACTCGCAGACCTTCGCTTTTGTACTTCCTTCAAACCTCTTCCCATCCACCATCCCATGGTATCGTGAACCTCAAATACCATCGACGAAACTTAGATACCCCTTCTCGTCATTTCATATCTCTACAATGGCATTAGAAACTTCAAAGCTTACCTTAAAATACCCTCTCTTCTGCGCCGAATACCTCGATGAAAGTACCCTCCTCATCGCGGGTGGTGGAGGGGAGTCACGAAGTGGAGTCGGAAACGGCATCGTAAGCTCCCTCCTCCCTAGTTATAACTGAAAGGTAATATACTGAAAAAGTCGTTTAAAGCATCTCGTAGATACTTCCTCCGAAACCCCCAAGCTCATAACTAGCCTCGACCTCCCCGGTAACGAAGATGCCGTAATGTCCCTCACTATCCTCCCCTCCAAAGCCGCGGTTCTGGCAGGTGTAAACCAAACAGCATCAATCCTTTCCGCCGGCTCAAACGCTCATTTTCGTACCTACTGGCTATCCGATACAAAGACCGAAGTGAAAGAAATCTCCGCTCGCGAATATTTCCGTCCAAAGGCGTGGGATGATGTTTACCAACGTCTTACAAAATCCTCGGTTTCTGGGAAATACGCTGTGATCGCTTCGTCGGTTCCCTTAGTTCGTGGAGAAGGGGTTTATGGTGGAGAAGTTGTAGTCTTGTCCGTTGATGAAAAGGGATTTGCGGTTTTTATCGACAGGATAGTTAATGAATCGGAGATTGTGGATGTGGATATAATACCCGCTACGAATAGTGATGAGAAGGAAAAGAATATCGAATATGTGGTATACTCTACACCGTCAAGCGTCTATATCCGAAAAATCACACCAAGCGGACTTGAAGCCGAGAGACAGATCTATACACTGCCCGGAGCTCCAAAGGCTGGATCAACGACAAGGACCAAGCCACAGATAAGGAGTGTCAAGCTATTAACACCAACCGTGTTCCTCCTCCTTATCAACCTCCCGTTCAGATCGGGTGTCGAGCTCCAACTTCTGTCAATACCACAAGGTCAACAAGCTACAGTGCTAGAATCACATACTTACCACCCCGCATCAGCATTCCGTGCAGGCGTATCAGCAGCAACATCATTGGATATCCTAACTCTCCCCGAAAAGTCAATATCATCAAGCTCAACATCCCAGCAATTAGTCCTCGGCATAGCTTCAGCTGATCTTTCAGTGGTTGTCACCACCTTGGACATAACATGGCTTGAATCCGGGGAAAGCAGCAGAAAGGTGCAAGACGCCAAATTCCGACACTTCAAACAACTAGCAACTTCTCATTCCTTCCCTGCTACAAAAGTCGCCTTTTCACCACTATCTTCAGACAAGACCAGGAAAGAAATACAATTAGCCTCGGTATCTGCGTCGAACACCCTTGTCATCCATAAATTCACCATGGCAGACGATAATTTTCTATCAAGACCTTCGGTGTTCAGAGATACCTTCCCGATTCTACTGTTCTCGCTCATATTCATCGCGCTTTTGGCGGTGGGATTACAATTGGTATTCGAGTATAGAGGTAATCTGCCTAAATTCGATATTATGGAAGCTTGGGAAGATATAGTAGAGACAGTGAAAGGTGGTGCAAAACTCGGGGAGCAAGAGATGCAGCGGGTAGAAAAGATGGGACAGAAGTTGAAGCAAGAGTTGAAGGGTGCAGGCAAAGGAGTTAGAGAAGGTTTGAAGAAGGAAGTTGTACAAGGAGTTTTGGAGGGTATCATCGGGATGGGCTAATTCTCCGTCCTTCTCTTAGGTGTTTTTTTGCTTTTCTGGTAATCTACTTTCTTTGATGTTTTTCGTCCCCTCTTCGTGTTCGTTTTTTAGATTATGATTGTTAGATGAGCTTGTTTTCAATGATCTTATGGCGGGAAAAGGGGTTATGGATTTTTTATATTTATCTTACGATCGATCGACTTCATATATATGAACGCTAAGTATACATATCAGGTTCCGTACAAAACAAAAAAAAAAAAAAAAAAAGAGGATAATGGTTCGTAAGCTTCGTGAGGGTACATATAACATCATCGTAACTTCGTAAAAGCAAATTAATAGCTATCGCAAATTATTAGAAAGACAAGAAATAACCTATCTTCAAGCCAATTCATTCGTCCTTTAAATGGCTAAACGTTTCCAAATACTCTGTAAGGAAGCTAACAACATGCCTATTCCAGGACAAATTCGGCTGTAAGAAAGATTTCGGATATGCTCTGCCAATGGGCCCGATACCAATATGACCGGACTCAGGCGGTGCCGAGTCCTTTTTAAGTCTGATATTAAAAGTCCTGAGATATTCCGCGACAGTTTTATACTGTTCCTTTGATTTCAAGTTCCCAAGTAGTAACTTGATAACCTTCTCACGCGCTGGTGATAAATGCCCTTGTAAAGCGACTTTAAGCGCATTACTTCCTGTCGCACTTTTCTTTAACGGGTCTATTCCATGGGCTAATAAATGCTGACAGCCCTCGAAATATAGTAGCTCAGCGGCTTTTTCGAGTGCAGGGACGATATCTATTTCGCCGATTTTTTGAGGGTTGATATCTGCTTGGAGTAAAGCTGCTACGACGGGGAGACAAGTGCGGCGGATAGCGATTTGGATCGGTTGGGATTCGAAGGAGTCATCTTCGAGTTTTGCTTTCCTTTGTTTGATTATCGCTATCGCGGCATAGAATTTTGAGTTTTGGATGGCGAATCTGAGAGGGTCTGAGGTGTTCGAGGGGGGGCTTATGGGTTCGTTTATGTAGACAGCTTTTGTTCGTGGTGGGTTAGGGATATATGTTTTATAAGGTGTATATATAAGAGTGGTTACTTACTGCGATAGAGGTAGCAAGCGGCTTCGGAATCATCGTCGGCTTCGATGGCTAGACGGATACCGGTTGTCCAATTTGTGGTACCGCCTTGGTATTCGGCTGTAAACTTCGAGCCAGCTGTAGATTTAGGGCGATCGCGGAGGGTGAGGCCTGCTCTCGAGAAGAGGGATTCTCCGAGGTTTGGGGATCGTTGTGGGTCTTTTAGTGGGAGGAGGGGGGTTTCGAGGAAGGGCTCTTCTGGGTAGACTTCTTCTGGGGTTCGCTTCTGTTTCTCTGATTTTTATATAGTATTATTTAATATTTGAATGCTTGTTCTTGTTTTTCTAGGAAATGGGAAGTAAGAGGGTGGGGATATACCTGATTCATCTTCGGGCGGGGTATCTATGGTTTCAATGAATATGGGGAGTTTGAAGTCCTTTTCTGTGATCATCTGTCCATAGAATTGGGCTTCACTAGTATCATCCCGCTTAAGGCAAATAAGCTGTGAAAGATAATGCGCATGATTCGTTTCCTTCTCCAGCCCAAACTTTCTTCCATATTTCCCAGATTTTCTTGACGTCGCAAAGGCTTCGATAAGATCTCCTTTACGTATGGCAATGGCAGCTTCCATATTGAATCGATTCATAAGAGTCGTAGGATCTGTTGATTTCTTCTGCGGTATCTTTCCAACCCAGAATCGAGCTTCATCGAGTTCTGCCAGCATGTAATGTATTGTCGCGCAAAGGAGGTAGTAGTTGGATTGAGCTTGCAGGTCGAGTTTGGATTGTTCCTTTTGTAGACCCAGTATCTCCTTCAATTTTGCGGCGTGCCCCTTTGCTGCTTTCCAATCTCTGATGTTTACAGCTTCTGTGACCATCGTTTCGTAGTATTTTGTTCGTTCCTTTTCGACATATGAGTCTTCGGAACAAATGGAGAGGTCGTCGTCATCTTTTTCTAATGAAATTGGGCTTGTGGTGCCCGTTCTTGCCCAAGGTGGGATATCGTTTTCAGTGCCGGGGAGGGGCTCAGGTGATGTCGGTTCCGAGGGGAAGACTTGAGAGTTGGTTGACCATTGAAGTTTGTTTTGGAACAACTGTTTCGCTAGCCTTGCTGGTTCCTCGTGCGGTGGGGTCAATGCAGCGTCGGCGAAACTTAGGGGTCTGATGGATGGGTTTGAAGCATTTTCAGCAAAGGTTGGTGGCCTAATTGATGGGTTTGAAGGACTATCGGCAAAACTTGGGGGTCGGATTGATGGATTTGGTGAAGCCGATGGTTCTTCGAAGCCATTGAATCCTGATAGCCTTGCCCACGCGGCATGAGGTTGTTTGCTATCGGCAGAATGTCGGCTGTGGCGGGTACTCCTCAGGCTTCGAGTTTCGGATACCCCCTGGTTGCTTATGGGATAAGAAGCTTCATTGTAGCTCGAATACGTGTTTGTTGAGTCGCTGACCTCGGTGCCATTGGTCGTTCTAGCATGAGGGCTATTTGACTCGGAAACATTTCCTGAGTTTCGGTGGTGGTTTGGGACTACGTTTTCAGTGCCGTGGTTAATTGTTCGAGATCCTGTGGTAGTCGAGCGCCTACGCAAATGAGCACTCTCTTGTTGCGGCTGGATTTTTTCGGTTGAATTCGAATTGGAATTCGGATTTGAAGTACTCTTGAATTCACCGCTTTGGGCTTTTGGCGACGGGTAGCTTATAGAGCTAGAGCGACGGTTGTATGTCGCCTCAAGAGATTTTATGGTAGCGACGGCAGATTCGCTTGATTTTTCAACATTTTCGTGGTATGCGGGTGGTCGGTGGAGAGAAGAATGATCTTCTGATCGAGTGGTCAGCTGTAACTGGGAAGGCTGGTAGTAGCTAGGATCTCGGAGAACATATTGTTCGGGTTTTGCGGGTTTCACTGGTTTTCGGCGGAGGAGGCGGTCCATTTCTCGATTTAAGTTCAGCTATAGCTATAGCTATCACTGGCTCAATCGGAGGACTAGTCGATAGCCAATTTCTACGGGTGTGAACAATTCAGTGAGATGTTTATGTTAATTCTAATGCGAGCGAGCTAAAGAAGCTGCAGCTGTAGGAGCGCAGCATGGCATTCACTTTTTTTTTGGTCCAGGTTCTTTTGAAATGGATGGACAGGACAGGGCCTGTGGGGAAGGCCTTCAGCTCGATTAATTGGATTGGATTGGAAGGGATCAGGATATCTTAGTGCGTCTCTGCTTTGCATCGAGTGTATGTACAGTACATGTACATCATGCATGATGCCTCCACAGCAGTCACAATTTGCCATAGATTGGGTTTCGAGTGTCAATGTGTTATAATTGAATACTCTTAAAGTAGTAGTTTAAACACTAGTCAAGATGATATCGAACACCCGAATCAGATATCAAGAGAATGGAGTTGAAGTGAGGAGTAACATTTGAAGTAATGTATTAATGTACCTGAGGTTTTCGCAGCTGGCCAACCAGAGTTGAGGACTCGAGACAACGCAAAAAATGCAACAAATACTTATAAACATGTGTAACATGGTTTCCGGAGGTACAGATCTGCAGAGCAACTAGGTGATACACAATAGGTATACGTCTCTTAAGGAAGGCTACCTACTCACTCAAGTACTTAGGTAGTATTCAATATAATTTTATATCCAGTGATACCGATATTACTGTGCACAGTCTAGATCTAATTTAAACAACAGCACTGACAAGAGTCTGGGTGGAGGTACACCCTTTAGCCGGTACATACAAGGTCAAGGTAGTGCATGCGCAATCCCCTGGACACTTCTGTCCGAAATTCACTACACGGCGTCCATTTGGATGACCAATACAGTTACAGTCAAAGGCCTGGGTCGCTGTAACAGTGTCTCTACACTTACTACATGATGGCATTGGGCCGCAGCTGCGACGAACATTTGTAGCAATAGATGACGGTGGACAGGTCGATGGGGCCTCTTCTGGTGGATCGGTGACAGCCGTCGGTTTTTCTGTAACTGAATCTTCGGGCTCTGCGGTGATCGTAACAGTTTTGATGACTGTGGTTCTTATTGTTGTCTTTTGGATGGAGACTTTGGTGATGGTATTGGTTTTGTATCTGGTGATGTAGAATGTCTTAGGTTTGCAGACTTCGCGGCCGTGGTCCCGGTCCCCCCATGCCAATGTTGGCATAATACTATATCATTTTTAGTCGGATAATTTGAAGGGTATTGGAAAGAAAATGATATACCTGAAGGCGAGCAAAGAGAGGATTGCTGTTGTAAACTTCATCTTGTAGCTTATATGTATATATAAGATCCAACACTGCAGGCCTATGCCTATAGGACGGGGATTTCAAAGATAAAGGAATGTGGTTTGATTTAGAATCAATAAAGTATTCACAATGTAAAAGAGTGTAGTCACCGATAAAGTAGCTGCCTGTGCTGAGTAAGAGACTGCAAGTCAAATAGAAGAGCTCAAAGGCCTGGCAAGACCGCCATCTTTATATCCACATTTGCCCTCATCACTACCACTTCGTATATATATAGTGGATAGCTTGTTTTTTACCATAGAACTCGACGTCCTTCTGATCCTCCATGTGAATTGCCTGATACAGACAGTCCTCTTCGTGTTACACCAATCAACGCCAAGCTGACGAGATTCGAGGGGACCTCTAAGCCGAGGGCCCATTTCACTGCGTCTATAAATCGCATTCACATATTGTCCATGCTTCAAAAAGGCATCGTCCCGTGATATTATAATATGCATTTTTGAAAAATGCGATATACATTGCCTGTGCAGCCTGAACCTTCTTATTTAAAGAGCGAGCGGGAGGACCTAAAGCTTAAATAAGGGAATGGGGTCACCCGATATTCCGGAAGCCTTTGCATATGTTCTCGCTTCCAGTATCTGCTTTGAAGAGTGTCTGACATATACTTTAGTTTCTGTGCTATTGAGCCGAAGTTGCTTTTCGAACAAGTAGGTTTAGGCGTACGTAAAAGCTGCTTTTCAAGAGCATAGCTGGAGATCTGTTTTGAATAGAATTTTTGATAATAGATCGGAAATTAACATGTCTATGTGACTCTTCAAGCGCAAGTGCAAGTCTCGTACATAGACCAAGATCATACCTGAGGCTTCTAGACGGACATATCGGCGTTAATATTGGAGATGTGTTGTCTAAAGTGTTTGACACATGGAAAATTCCATATCGGGACTTCACTAGAAGCCGCTTCACACCAAACCTCGCGACTGGATTGAATGTCTTCTCGACCTCATCTTGCTCTCTATCGCCATCATCGCCATCGTCATCATCAACTTCACCCGTTTCACATTATTCCAATCGCTACTATAACTATCAGCCTGTATTCAACGACTTCAGATATCACATTATCGCGATCCGTCATATCGCCTGCTCTCCACTTACAAGGAACTACCCTTGTCAAAGCTCCATTAAATTCGATCCACCGCCTACCCCCAAACCTTGTCAAGAACGCGTCTACAGTATTCTGCCAGCCATAAGATGGCCGGTCTGTAACAATCTGTAAACGAATACAATCCTTGAACTCGAAGTCGAGGGTTGAACCTCCAATCGGCACCATCCTCCACTCTGTCACTTAAACGCGAAGTGACACTTCACCACAATGAACGGGAATAGTACCGTCCCCCGCCAACGATATCCCAAGGTCCCATCCAGGATCGAGGTACCGCTCACCGAGCAAGTGGGCGACGAAGGCACTGTCGAAATCGATCTTACAGATCTTCCCGATGATGTGGACGAACTATCGAGTCTTCTGGAACAAGAGCAGGCATCACATCCTTACTGGATCCTATCCGCTTTAGCATATGCGAAGCATCGAAAAGTCGACAATGCGATCGAAATCTTGAATTCTAGAGCATTAAACTCTGAGAATATCAAACGGAACCAAAAGGAAATCCTGCCAATCCAGCTGTGTCTGCTATGGCTGTATCTACAGAAAACGAGGGAAGCTGTAAAAGCTTCGTACAATCCGTCAGGTACCTATCTCTCTTCTTGACGGTTATGTATTATCCACCACTAACAGCATACTCCAGAGGCGACCGAAACTACAAAAGATCACTTCCTTCAACAAGCAACGACACTCCTTAACAACATCGGACGATACGAGGCTGACCATCCAGCATACAATATTGCTCGAGCAGTATACTCATCACTCAAAGCAGCCGTTACAAACGTCAAGGCCGAACGAGCAACAAACCTGGAGAATGCACACAGAATATACGACGAGGCTTTGAAACGGGCCAATGGGTCAAATATGGTCGCACTCATGGGGAAAGCTAGATGGTTATTCAGCAAAGCCAGATACGACAAAGCTCTGGAGTGCTACCAGGAAATCCTTAGGAAGAAGCCAGATATGGATCCAGATCCGAGAATTGGTATTGGTTTGTGCTTTTGGATGTTGAACTTCAAAGACGATGCGAAGATCGCGTGGGAGAGAGCTTTGGAGCTGGTAGGCTGAAGGCATGAATCTTCAATGTATCATTCAAGGCTGATCATTTTGTCTTTAGGACCCGGACTCGAAAGTTGCTAACCTTCTCATGGGTATTTACTACCTAAACTTCGTATCCGGACTTCCCGAAAACGATCCCGAGTTTATAAAACACTACAAAAAGGGAATGACAGAGTATATCGCTAAGGCATATAAACTGGATAAGAACATGGCGCTGGCATGCACTCTCTTCGCCACGTATTTCTTCTCAGTTGGAAACCTTGCGACCGCCGAATCCTTGAGCAAGAAGGCAATCGAATTCACCGATGTCCCTCAAGTCGCTAGAGACGCACTGTATTTGCTTGGTCGCAAATACCAAGAAGCAGGCGAATACACTCTTTCCCGCCAGTCATATGTCAGAAGCGAAAATGCGAAGGAGGATACATATTTACCCAGTAAATTGGGTACCGGGCAGCTCATGGTCCTGCAGAAGGACTACACTGGAGCGAAACTGGCGTTCGAAGGCATTCTCAAGACATTCAGCAAATGTCTAGAAGCGATGATGGTGCTCGGGACGTTGTACGCTGAAGAAGTGTTTTTAGCTGAAACTCAATCGGGCGTCATTAGAGATGAAAAGACCGAGGAACGAAAAAAGGCTATTAGCTACCTGGAAACCGTCCGTTCGTCTTGGAAAGACTCGAAGAAGAATATGAAGCCGAGTGTTTCAGTATTACTTACACTCGCTCGTCTGTACGAGGTCGATTCCCAGGACAAATCACTGGCTTGCTTACAACAGGTCGCCGACCTAGAACGAACGGCGTCCAAGGATACAGAACCTATGCTCGCCCCCCAGCTCCTCAACAACATCGCAGTCTTCAACTACAACATGGGCAAGTGGGACGAGGCGCGTGAAAGTTTCCAGACTGCACTTAGTAATTGTGTCGCAATGGGTGCTAAGGACGAAAGTTTGGATACTGACGCTTTAGTCACTACCCTCACCTACAACCTCGCCCGCCTGGAAGAAGCTGCTGGCAACACTGACGAAGCCGTCAAATTGTACGAGGGCCTTTTAGTCCGTCATGCAGACTATACTGAGGCCAATATGAGGCTTGCCTACATTGCGCTCCGTAGGGGTGGCGAGGAAGGTCCAAAAAGGCTTGAGGAACTCATGAAAACGGAAGACCATAACTTAGAAGTCTGTGCTTTGTACGGATATTATCTCTCCCGTAGGCCGAAGAAATCACCTTTGAATATAGCTGAGGATAAAGAACAGCGGCATTACAAGAGAACGTTGACGACCCATGACAAACATGACCGATATTCATTGACCGGAATGGGAAATCTTCATCTCATGACCGCGAGGGAGATGAGGAGGGATAGTGATCAAGACAAAGAGAAGAAGAGAAAGATGTATGAACGAGCTGTCGAGTTCTTTGATAAGGCACTTGTTTTGGATCCGAAGAACGCTTATGCTGCTCAAGGTGTTGCCATTGCCATGATTGAGGACAAGAAGGACTACAGCACTGGCGTTGGCATATTTGAGAAAGTAAAGAGCACTTTGAAGGAAGCTTCTGTGCATATCAATCTGGGACACAGTTTCGTTGAGATCAAGCAATTCACGCGAGCTATTGAAAATGTAAGTTTGCACCCCCTCAAAATTTTCTAGGTGTTTGCTAACATACCCTTTAGTACGAGATCGCGATCAACCAGTATAGAGCCGACCGGGATCCTTGGACCATAACATCGCTTGCAAGGGCATGGTATCTCAAGGGCAAAGTTGAGAAGAGTTTACCACAGCTTAACACTGCGTTAGAACACTCGAAAAAGGTATGCCCTCTTAAGTATCTCAAGTTGACAGACCTTAGTCTTAACGTTCTTATAGGCGTTGAATTTATCACCCGATCATCCTATCTTCATGTTCAACGTCGCATATCTCCAATCCCAAATCGGCCAGGTTGTGCATGAGCTGCCCAAGCATCAACGTACATCCGAGGAAATCAAAGCTAGCTTAGAGGGTGTTGAGGAAGCTATCAAGTAAGTAGCACAACTTAATACTGTGACAGGAGATTTTTAATTAACATATCCTTCTCTCAATAGGACATTCTCTGCTGTCGCAAAATCCAAGAACCCACCTTACCCCGCCAGCGATATCGAAGTCCGTGTCACCATGAACAAGAACACCATCCGTCGTCAACTAATAGCTGATCTCGAAGAGCAATTGAAATACGAGGAATTGCATGCTTCGAAGATCGCTGAAGCGAAGCGGAAGCGTGAAGCAGAGATCGCCAAGCGTGCCGAGGAACATGCTAAACTGGAGGCTGAAAAGGCTGAAAAACAGAAGAGACTTGCAGAGGAACGAAGACTTATGCAAGAACAAGCTAGGGAATGGCAGGAGAAGAGAGATGAAGAAGAAAGAAGTAGGACGGCTGCAGTTGATGACTATGATTCGGATGGGAATAAGAGAAAGAGGACCAGAAGAGAACCTAGGGAACCAAAGGAGCCTAGACAAAAGAGAGAGAGAGGCGAGAGAAAACCCAGGAAGAAGAAGGGCGATGATGATGGAGAAGAGGGCGAGACCGGCAAAGTCAGCAAGAAGCGACGACTTACGAGAGGCGGCAAATCTGCACTTTCTAAGGAAATCATTTCTGATAGTGACGAAGGTCTGAGTGATCTTGAGGCGAATATACGGGATGAATCCGAATCTCGGAAGGGCAGCGCCACACCATCGGCGAGCACCAAGAAAGGGAAGGTTGTGAAGAGCAAAGCTGTTATCAGTGACGATGATGACCTTTCTGATCCTCCAGATGACGACCGCGATGATGCACCAGCGGCGCCGAGACGAAGGGTTGTCGTTGATAGCGATGAAGATGAGGAGATGGCAGATGCTGGTGCTGCTGCGAAGTCTGGGAAATCGGGCGTTGTAAGCGATGATGATGATGATGAATGATTCTGTCACAGGCCTCTTCTCTTTCTGGCATTTTCTTGAATCTCTGATCAAATCATCAGTTTTTCTTGTAATACTAGTTTCTTTACGTACGTTTCGTTTGAGGAAATCCGATATTTAGCACTAGAAAAGCTCGGAGGTAAGACTAAGCTAACATTTATATATAAAGTACTTTATATACAACCTCCTCTCCGCGATTTCAATTTGACCACATATGTAATAGATATCAGACCTACTGAGCATGAGATCGATAATATGTTAATTTCGCATCTTATTGTAGTTCGAAAGCTTGTGAATTTTAAACCCTCGCCTTCTTCCCATTTCGCAATCAGAGAGCGATTATTCAACGAAGTGCAACTATTTTGCAGGCATAGATATGATACTCGCAAAGGCCAGTATACTACGGAGCAGTACAGCAAGTTATATTATATATAGTATATTAACATTACATGCAACCAATATTGATACCCTCCATAACCATCATAGTCATCCTCTCAAGCAAAACGCTCTCTATAATTAATTACTCTTCTTCTGGAATGTCTTCTGATTAACCAAAACCTGCTTCTCCTTACTCAAAGAAGCAACAAATTCAGATGATACATTGAGTAACTGCGCAACAATATCCGGCGGTGTTAGGGCGAGCCACTGAGAAAGTGGGATGTCGGCTACACGCTCGCTCTTGTAGATTTCTACCCAGACGAGGTCTTCGGTTTCAGAGGTGTTTTCGATGTAGTGGCCTATATATTATGGTTAGTATACGGATCTTAAGGGAGTATAGTTATGCAAGGATTGGCATACCAGTGTTATCTGGGAAGACAGCAGTGTCACCCGGATTGAAATCGAATGTGCGAGCAAGGCCGTTTCCTTGGAAGACAGTGGCACGAGCCTTGCCTGAGTGGAAGTAGAGCCACTCGTCCGCCTATAAAACTTAGTGTTAATGAATATATTCCTCATGTTAGTCGATCGATTAGGTATGGGGGAGGACTCACATTAGGATGCCAATGAAACTCTCTAAGACCCTTAGGCTCAACCCTCACAACCGTAGCAGCAATAGTAGTAGAAACCGGAAAGTTCCTCGAGTCAATAATGTTCAAAGTTCCAGCTCCACCAGGAACCTTCTTAAACCCAACCTCACTAAGCTTATACACATAACTACTCTTACCCCTCAACTCGCCCGCAGGAGCCTTAGGGGCCTTCAAACCACCAACTTTGGCTTGTTTGATGTAAGGATTCGCGGTGGGGAGGTTCTTAAACACTTCGGTAGCATTCACGCCGAAGTTTTTTCCGATTACATCTTTGGGAGCGTGGAGGAGCCAATCTACTATATTGAAGGTTGTACCCACGGCTTCGAAGTTACCCTCATCAAAGACAAGGAGGTATTCGTTTTGGTCGGCTAGACCTTGGACTGTGTGACCCACGCCCTTGGGGAAGTACCAGATATCCCATTGGTTTAAGACTTCGGCTGTGTTTTTGCCATTTTCGTCGACAGCCGAGACCTATCCCACCGTCAGTCACTTTGGTTTCGCACGATATACGGGGAATGAAAGTAATTACCAGAATAGAACCATTGAAAACAATCCCCCATTCAGCAACTTTATGCCAGTGAAGCTCTCGAATGGCGCCTTTAACAAGATGTTGCTGAGCAGCTGCAATATCCTTACTAGGTGGGAGATCGGTGACCAATTGCTCTCGAACCCAACCACCTTTAAGGAGTCTTGTCTTGGAGTCTGAGAAAGCCCATTTTAGGTTTGGAACGTTACCGTTGTCGGTAGCTGGTGGGTGGATGTGATCTGGCTGCTCATTGTCACGGCCGGGGTTTGTACCACCTAAATTATATCACGGAAGATCTTTTTATTAGATATCTGCTTCACCAATGCAACATGGAAAAGAGGAAAAAAGACTCGGTTTTCAAGCCCAAGATAGGAAATGAGGCAATACCTAAAATCGGTGCGCCAAATTCTCCACGAATAGGTTGCTCATTAGGCCCATCTTCATGTCTCTTCAAACGAAGATGTTTCGCCGCATTCCTCTTCCTAAAGACTTCTTCAAGATATTCTCGAGGGTATACTTCAGATTCAATTCCTTCAAGAATATCTACTGGTTCTGCGACCCTCTTCTCATTCCCATTGCCGGCAATTGGCGTACCAAAAGCCAATGGCGCAGCTAAAGATAAGTAGAAGAGTATTTTTACCGCCTTCATACTTGCTTTGCTGCTCAGGAGATGACAATTGAAGACAATAAGGTATGGACTTAATGAAAGAAGGTGGGGATACCGCCGAAGGAAGAGGAAGGAGGAGGAATGATGATATCGTGCAGAAAAAGGATGAAATACGTACCACCTCTGGCATTATATGTTTCCCGGTTTTTGATCGCCAATGAATTATAAGTATAGGAAACATTACCACACAGTTATCCACAGCCTGCAGTTCTTCGAAATTCGTGCTTCAACAAAAAAGTGGGGAAACTTTCCCAATGATCGACGTAATTGCGATTGAGAAATATGCAAAGCCAGGGCGGCAGAGCTTTTGAGTAAAATGGAATAAAAAGACGTGATATGGCGACATGGGAAGGGTATCGTATCCAAAGGTTGGTAAGCAAAAAATTAAATTAATTTAGCTGGAATATCGATATGCATGCGCAATATCGGTTTCCCGCGCAAGGGGGAAGCTTGTATCCCGGCGATGTCCTAGATTTCGCTCGATACGATATGTTTGGCGAGCGAGGCTGGTGTAGCACTGCATTCCGGTTCCGCGTCTGGTCATGAGGACATCGTGGGAGACAGCGAAGTCGAAGGGGAGTATGATCTTCATCAGGACTCGATTGAGTGATAGAGCGGCGTTACACGTTGAGGATGTGAGATTGAACTCAATTAACCAGTTTGTAGCAGCTAGCCGTAACCGAAGATCTCCAGAGAGCTATAATCGATAATCGACTGTCATGTAAAAGCAATTAGTCAATCTACCAAGCTAGCTACGGGAGAGTACTTACGGGTTCAAAGCTATGACACACAATTGCAGAAAGCCTCGCTATATTCCGCTTTTTGATTCAAAGTACCCACTTGAGCACTCTAAGTAGCTGCGCACAGTTATGTATGGTACGTAAATACCTTCCCACTTGCCTGCAAAGCAACTGTTTTCACAAGTATAATACCGATATATTAGGCAGACTTGGTTCATGCAAGGTGAAAACAAGCTTCCAGCCTCTAGACTTGGTCGATTGGAACTCCACTTCTTGCCCGGCTGCCCTCTAACTAACGTAATTAGCTAGCTTCTGCGGCCGGCATTCAAAGACAAAAGCTTTTCTGAACTTGGCCGACGCGTTATATCATATCAGGCCACAATCCAATTTGCGGTTTGGGGAAAATCCCATCTTGTTTCTTTCCAACCTTGCAGATCAACATACTTGGAAGTTTCGTTCCTGATATTCAGAAAGTGGGTCTTTGCAGCTCTGTTGTCACCCTGACCAATCTGATATGTTTGAGGGGTAGATGGTCTCATTGCTGTTGTCAATGGCGTATAAGAGAAGCTGGCCAGTCAGAAGGCGCCGTTGGTGGCAGGCTAGCTGCTTTGGGACGCCAAGATGCCCAACTGCTCAAATTAACACACAGAAATGTGTTGATTGCTGTATCTTGACCCCCATGTTTTCGGGGACTGATTGACTGACCCCACTCCTCTGATCCACTTTACCTGTTGCCGTGATTTCAATCTTGTAATCTAGAACTCCTGACATCAAGGAGGGTATCTTGATGTTCGAGACCATCAGGTCTTTTCATAACTTTCAATCCTGGCTCGGATATCGGAATCTCGAAGTTAGACCAAGAAGTTCAACTTGAGTCAAACCGCGTAACGTAACTGGACAGCATTTGCTGGTCAACGGGCAAAACGTTCAGCTCTCGAAGCTAGTGGTTGCATTATCCTTCTATTCGGGCTTTCCCGATGAGCAGTGAGTTCGGGTCGTTACTTGGCCGGTGTCGTAGTAAGTTCGAAACAAGAGGCTAACAATAGCTCTCGCTAGCCAACCATATATATTGGCTAAACGATTCATATCCTTATTTTCCGAGAACTAGTGAATGTCTCCATAAGTTTGAAACAAAACAAATAAAAAAGAGCACAACCTACAGCAAGGGCTAAGAGCAAGCCTAGAGTCAGGGTATCTTAGGCATGCACGATTTAAAAAGTCCGAAAAGCCACATACGTGCCTAAAGGACCCCTGTGGCTTGCCGGTCCTGGTTTGCAAGCATTACTGAGATTAGCGAGATGTTCTAGCGCCGCCAGTGATACAAAAATTGACTTTATTTATTTAAGCTTGAGCTCAGATGAATCTGCGGATCGCTCTAAATCAGGCTAAGCCCTTGAAGTGAATGGTCTAGGTACCTATCACGATATCAATCTAGCCTGTGCCGTGTGCCCTGGCCATCCTGATTGTCTTTTGCCCCCCTTCTACACTATTCCTATATTGGATCCATGCAGTTGATATCGTCTGTGGTATACTCTGAAATGGGATTTTCCATTACTTCATCATACGAAAAGGGTTTGTAACCGCGCTAGAGTATTTGGCATTTTTGAGCTAAGGAGAAAGTCAATTCTAGCCAAGATTACTCGCGTATCCCGCACACCGCTGGCTGTCGCTTTATTGGTATACTTTTTGCCAGTCGAGGAAGCCCGAGTCACTTTTGGCCCGAGTTCCTAAACCTCTAGATTTGTCCGTATAAGCCTGACACTCACAAAAAAAGGAATTACCCTGTCCCAAAAGGGGGATTAACGGATTGCACCATTCTTCAGATCAATGACATGATATATGCAGGTGTCAAGTGCAGGTTTTCCAAATTTCCATAGTAAGAGTGCACGAGTGGGGTTGAGTGCCTAGAGCTGTATCTATGTACGTAGTAGATGTTGAATGAAAACTCCGATAGTATAATCTCATCTTTCCTATCTGCATGGCGCTTTTGAGTCCATGCACAGAATCAAAGACGCGGCTATCGAACGTACGCTATCCGTCGTACCTTTAATACAAGGATATACATGATTATGCTGTATTTAAGTCCAAATTCAGCGATTTACACATAACTTCAGCGTCAAATTGACGAGCTTTGCGCGAGGTTTTGAGCAAGTTATTTTGACAGCGACGTATAACGAGGCTAAGAAACTGTTGTACGTTACTCAAAGGAGTGGTCAGAGCATGGGATATTGTGACCTCAAGGCCCTCGCTCTTGCTGCACCCATTGGGAATCGGAAATAATCAGCACCTGCATTACAGGGAGTTTTAATCCTAGTTTGGATCTGGATCTTCATATGCATATCGGGATCTTAAGATCTACTCTTTGTTTGCAGAACCTTGTTCCCTGTTTCAAGGATTTCTCGAGGAGGACGAAAGACAAGGTAGATTTTGACGACGTGGCTCAAAATGGAAAATGAATGACAAAAACGGACACACATGAGCCTCGCAGTCGCAGTTAACAGGCAGCTAGCCAGCAAGTAGAGTAACCTGGAAATATGGAAAAGAACAAAAGCAATACTTGGCCCCACCCCTTGCTGGAGGACGGCCCACTTTCAACGCAAAATCCACCACATCTCTTGCCGCTGCTTAAACCCTGACAGGATTTTTGATATCACCTATTGTCACTACGGAAGTACTTCACACTAACACCCTCAATTGATGAACTTTGATGTCACTCGGTAACCGGTGTCTGATCCTATTAAATTATGTCCAGCCGCTAGCTAGCCCTGAACTTCTACAGAACTGTGCGCTTGTAGTTTGACACCCCACACTATCCCCAATGGAAATGATATGCATATGAAATGTACTGAAATCGTGAGAGCTTCTGCAACCTGAAATGAGCCCCGTAGTCCATTATTTTATTTCTAAGTGCTACAGCAAACCGATTTCTAGTCGCGAAACACCGGACAACCAAATAAACATACAGATGTACACATATGATACCATGAACCTCTCTAAAGGCGTCATTGTCGTCGAGGTAGAAGCAACGTCTGCCTTGAATCGATTATGCAACTCCGTCATAGTCCTCCAGATCTCGGGGTTGAGGTATCGATTGTTAGACTAGGTTGATCACGAGTCTATCGCTGTAGGCAAGGTATGTACTGCAGGTACTTTCGAAGATGCATGTATCATCAGGGTTATGCTTTTCTGGTAAGATCTTCATATCTATAGTATCGATTACCTGGAGTCTCGAGAAGTATAAATCCTGTCGATAGAACGCCAGATCATATACTTTTTTTCTGCATCATTCATCACTCCTCTTATCTTCCTCTCTAAGACATAGAGTCACCTCCTAGGATCCTGGGATCAACTCGAGTTTTTCAAATCAATCCTTTTTGATCATATATATCTTAGTTTATAACTACAGTCAAAGTAGTCTCTCTAATATAGTATCTTCAAAATGCCGTTGACACCGCTCAAAGCCGCTTTTCTTTTGGCTCTTCATGCCACCTCCACCTTCGCATCGCCTGTTCCGAATCCAAAGCCCAATCCTTTGTCGATTCCAGGATCTTTGATCCCGAGCATTCCGGTACCGGTAAGTGTGATCAACTGAATCAATATTACACAAATCAACTTCATGGCCATAATCTTAACGGAAAATATTTATTCACGCATAGGGTGTGAACGAAATCATTAATAATCTAGCACCACCAATCCCAATCCTTAGGCTCCCAACACCACCAATCAAGAGTCCACCGTTCACCCCCAGCAATCTCAAGCCAAAGAAAGTCGGTTATTTCTGGACTGGCCCGGGAAATATTCAATATGCGGACTTCCTTGCCGTCTATTCGCTCGATGATGATACCTTTGGTATGTTTTGACACCTTGACATATCATAAAGTTTATACGGCATCATGACTAATATAGTATTTTCTCTTCTCAGGAACATTTATCACCCTAGTTGATGTTCCCACAAGCGGCAATGAGCCACACCACTTGAATGTGGCGAAAGACGGAAAGACTCTTGTTGGAACCGGTCTCCTGTCTCTCCTCAAAACTCAAGGTAAGTCCTCATCTAATCTTTTGCCTTACTATCAATTATCATTCTAATACCTCTTCGACTATGTAGACGTCGAATATTTCTTCGATATCAGTGATCCCTATAACCCTGTATTCAGGAACTCAGGCCGCGCTATTCTCTCATCCATTGGTGACGAAATCGTCGCCAAGCCAGACGGTGGCTTTTTCATCACTCACGTAAGTGTAATTCTCCAATGGTCTTTTTTTGAAGACTTAACTGACAAATCCAATTTTAATAGATGGGCTCCGCTGCTGGTACCGATCTCGGTCGTCTTACCGAGTGGAATGCTCAAGGAAAATTGATCGGCGAATTCCCTGCTCTCACAGATCTTTCCAGCACAATCAACATCCTTGCAAACCAATTCAGCCCTCACGGTCTTTCGATCGACTTCGACAAGAACATAATCTTGACTTCTGACTTCGTTGTCCCACTTTCTACTCTAAAACCAAGTCTTGGTATTCAAAAGGCGGATACGCTCCGTCTATGGAATTTGGCTACTCGTTCTATTATCAGCACGATTACTATCCCCGGTGGTGGCGGAATTCAAGACGTCAAGTTTATTCCTGGAAATAAGGATAGTGCTGCTATTGCTACCGCTGTTGAATTGGGACAGGTTTGGATTATCTACCCGTAAGTCAATCTTCGCTCTGTTATACAACTTATATATTATATATTCTGAAACGTTCATACTAACTTTCATACCATATCATAGATTCAAGCATAGGGCCGACGGCACCCAGGGTACTGCTGAGCTTCTATTCGATCTTGGCCCAAGGGCTAAGGTATGTCTATCTCTTCTAAAAAAAAACTTACAGTGGCAAAACAATTACTGATATTTTGGATTCTAGGGCGTCGTCGCTATCTACACCGACTTCTCTGCAAATGGTAGATTCTTGTACTTGAGCTTGACAACAGCCAATCATATCGCTGTTCTCGATCTCAAAGACCTCAAGAAGCCAGTTCGTCTTGATAATCCAAATGAACAACAGCCAGTTATTGGGTACGACACATCACTATTCTCAAAAAAAATTATGAGTCTAAAGTAAAAGCTCTAACAATTCCAACTTTTACAGCGTCCACTCCCTCCGTGTCACTCCTGACCAAAAGAACTTGGTTGCTCTCGGCTACTTCGTCCAGCAAGGCGATATTGTAAGTCCACTTTACCGAATGCTTCCCGATAACTGATATCTTTAAATCAGTCACTGACAAATCTCTTTACAATACAGGGTCTCATCAATACCCCAGCCGACTACAAAGTCCACTACGTTGACATCCTACCAAATGGTAGCCTTAGCTTCAACCGCACCATCCCCTTCCAGACTGAATTTGCAAACCGAGGTGGCGGCAAACCACATTTCTCGGTTATTGCGGACTTGACTGATCCCAAGAATCCAAAGTTCAACTCCTACTAAGTGGCCTGAGAGCGTGTCAGAGGGATAATCGAATATAAATATATATATGGAAGAGAATGAGTTTGAGATAGTTTTGAGATGATCATTAATACCCATTTCTTTAAATTTTTATAAAGTATTTTGTTTCGATCTATTTTGGAGGTTATATAATGTTGTATACGGGTGCGATGATATTCTTACCCTGTTAATTTGGTGGTGGTTCTAGTTAATCATAATGAAGTTGATATTCCTTCTACCTATAATTGCTTAAACATATTTAGTTAAGTAGCGTATTCTTTCTGACGAAGTTGCGGGAATTGAGATATTAACCAGTCTCAGGCCCCAAGTATGCGAACTATCGATTTTGAGAATAGCTAAGTGCGTTTAAGTTTTGTGATAATATTATGCGGGCCTACATTAAGTACATCTTTCCAAACACCGCTTCATCATTGAAACTAGATATAGATTCCAGGAGGTAAAAGTAAATATGGACTAATATTTTGCATTAGATTATTATTATTTTCTTTAACTAGTGGCTATATTTAAGAAAGAAAACCCAAGAAACCCAGCCCAATGACTACTTAAGTAACTAACATCAAAGTATTAACATGGAAATGTACACTACCTAAAAAGCAGCTTTATTACGCCCCGCAGACCAAATCAAATGTTTTCTTAATCGAGATCGAGCTTCACAAGATTATAAACGTTCATCCTACATCAATCTCAGTTAGCATTCACTGCACCCCATCAAAGCAAGGTGAAAGGAGAAACGTTTTATACATACCTTCTTGCCCCACCGCATATATCCGTTGTATTCGCCATACAAGTCAACGTACAAGTACTTGTCTCATTTCCAATAAATTCATTCGCACAATAACATTCTCGTCTATACTCTAGACCCGCCCAAACATAATTACGGGTCTCGCAGTAATCGAGACACAGCTGCGTTGTCATCAAGTCTGTGGCATATTTAATGTGTGGTTGAATGGCTTTGACGTATGATGCGGGAGGATCGAGCCAGCATCCTTTGTCTTCCCAGCGTTTGGAAGGGTCGGCAGCTGGTCTGGCGGGCCCTGATGTTGAAGTTGAGATTGAGGTTGTGGAAGTTCTGGTGGATGTAGTGAATGTTGTAGTAGTTGTGGTTGTGGTTGTTGAAGACGTGGTGGATTTCGTTGTAGATGTAGTAGTAGATGTAGTAGTAGATGTAGTAGTAGTAGACGGAGTAGTAGACGGAGTAGTAGACGGAGTAGTAGAAGGGGTAGTAGAAGGGGTCGTAGACGGAGTAGTAGAAGGGGTAGTAGAAGGGGTCGTAGAAGGGGTAGTAGAAGGGGTTGTCGACGGGGTCGTAGATGGAGTAGTTGATGGAGTAGTAGACGGGGTCGTGGATGGAGTTGTAGATGCTGTTGTAGACTTTGTGGTGGACAAAGTAGTAGATAAGCTCGTAGTAGTCGACAAAGTAGAGGATGTAGTCGTGCGGCTAGTAGTTGTAGAACTTGTAGTCGTCGAGATTGTGGTCGTCGAACCACTAGAGCTTGGTGGTGTATATCTTGTACTGTCGTAGAAGACATTCATGAATTGGCCATTACCACCACAAGGCTGTGTAGTATCTCCCTGGCAGCCCCAAGTGCACTTGGCGTCACTTTCTGGGTAAAAGTAAATACTTGGTGGAGGAGTATTTCCCTATTAGTACCGATTGATGTTAGCATAGTGGCCCAATGAAATGGGGTTTGAAATTTCTAGCTTCGTACCTGCCAGCATTCCTTGCGGTATCTGATTTAGAGATTATTATATTAGTTTTACCCTTAAGCCTTCGAAACGAGTTAAACGATGATAGTTGAACTTACTGCGTTCCAGCGAAGATGAAGTTATTGCTTAGGCCGGTATCAGCACATTTCCCGACTGTGGCTTGATCACCGAGACCCGTATTCTTGGAAAACAGCCGTCCGTTCTTGCCATCCTGATAGCACCCTAGATATTTGTAGCGCGCTGTCCCATCAGGTAACAATGGCCCTAGCTGCCTGGATACGGCTCTTCCTTCGAAAGCTATTCTGTGAAGATCCCAGTTTGCTTCATTCACATTGAGCACCCATGTTTCCGATACAGAATGGGGATCCGTGTTCGGTACCATTGGTAATGGTTGAAACTTCACAGTTGCGAGTCCACATTCGCCTGCTGCAACGTTATATCCTTCATACAAATCGTCGGCTGGCGATGGAGCAAAAATTTCAAGCCCACCAGGTGGCTTAGATAATGTAACGACCAGTATTGCCCCACCGTCATTACAAACTCGGATCTTTTGGGAAACCGACTCGCCTGAAACGACGTCTCCAAAGTTTACGGAAAACTTTTCTTCCCATTGGCCTTGAGAGTTTTGTATTTCGAAACGAGTTTTCGGGGCCGTTGTCGCACGACCTGTGAGCAGGACCTTGTGGGTACCGCCGTTGGATTCGATTTTGAGAACAGAGTTATAGTTTCCGACGCCGTCAACCGGTCTAAACTTTACTGCGACGGAAAGGCTGGCTCCAACAGCAATCGATTGCCCGGTGGTTGGAAGCGCTGTGAGTTTGAAACTTGGACCAGCGTTGGCGGTGCCATCTCCATTGTAGACGACATTGTTATATGTGATGTCAGTATTATTTACCTCGCTTGTCAATGCATATGTAATTTTTGTGATCTGTAATGGAGTAGACCCAGTATTCGAGATTGTGAAGCCGACAGAGACATCAGTAGCGGATTCGTCGTCTACAATAATGCTTCCAAAGTCGGCAGTGGCAGGGTTAACATCGAGGAATGGACCAGATGATACTATAACCCCACGTAGATCTAGTGGATGAGATGTCATATACTTTGCAACTGTGTTCGTTGTCAGAATATTAATGACCGCAGATTTCGGACCTGGCTTATGCGACCCGGTGCTGAGATCCCAAACGACTGGGAATGTGAAGATGCCGTCTTTCTTAATTTGTGCTGCCGGGAACGAAGAATTTTGCACCTTGAATGATCCATCCGAGACGAATGCACCATTGACCTTGGTAGCAATGTTCCCAGTGCAAGTTACAGTAACTGTTTTCGACTGTCCAATTGTTAATTGGCCAAAGTCTATTGGATCGTCACAGGTTAACGCAGGATTTGTGGGCGAACCCAGTGCGATTAGTTGGCCGTTCGAGTTGGTGACATAGACGCGGCCATCTCCAAAGGCTGGTCTTGCAAACTTTCCTATCCCTCCGGTTGATGGGATCGCGATCTCGATCATTTCTCCATTTTCAGGAACAGCATGGAATGCTCGTAGACCGCGGTTGTTGTCACAGATCCAAACAAGTCCAGTACCCTCGTGGCCCTTATATGAAGTAACTGTAACAGGGCCCATTCTGCCTCCGATCTCTGCGCTGGATTTTCCAGCTAATGTGAAGAATGGCTTCCCTGTCGCCTCTTTTCCAAACTTATAGGCAACAAGTGGCGAACGTGTCGGAGTGAAGTAGAAATATCCACCTTCTAATGGATAGCTTCCCGCTCCGCCAAACACGGAATTGTCCAAGTTGATTGTCTGGATACAGTCGTCTTTCGCGTCTCGCAGTCTGTACCCGCCGAGGTTATCGAGATTGACGACGTATGCCTAGAATAAAACACCGGCGCTGTGTCAGAGTCTGATAGGGACGAGGCTAATATAAGAGTTCGGGTGCGTGATATGATAATACCTTTGCGTTTTTCCCAGCTGTAACCCCCATTCTAGAAACACCTTGACCGTTAAAGACAGTGGGATCAAGAAGGGTAAGGCCTGATGATCCTAGATCTCTATCGGCAGCTTATCATGATATCAAATGTTAGTATGATTCAAGTGTTTGGAGGTATGGGTACCGGGTGTAGCTTTATAAATTTACCATCGAGATTAGAGTAATCAAAGGGTTGGAAATAATCGAACAACGAAATCTTTCCGGTGTCTGGGTCAATTTTGATATTGACAATTGCATTGTTAAGCGTCTTAAGAGGTGTCTTTCCACTAGCCGGGGTATCTATATTTTGGTGAGCTTTTCCGTTGGCCTATAAGTCATTATTAGTTAAGAGTTACTCTCAAAAGAGGATGTTGTAGATATATATATATCCAGAATATGCATACGGCGACGAAGAACAAACGGTTGTTGGAATCAGTGGACAAGCCCATTCCACCCTGCCAAATAGAAGCTCCACCGCCACCACCGTCGATGGTTCCGGTCTGGGGTTTTGTGAATGGGGCATTCGTGGTTGCAAAGACGCTGACGATTTCTCTGCTTTGAGTGTGTATGCCGAACAGCCATCCAGTATCTATAATACTAAAGTTAGAGAGGGCTGGCAAAGTTAGATGTTTTCGAATACAACTTACGGTTAAATTGGCCACAATGTGAACCAAAGCTATTGTACCCCAGTTAGAAATTACCAAACAAAAGCGGTCAAGCGTAATGCTTATAATTACCCAGCATAGACGACATTATTGATCAAAGCTAGCGCGGGCCTTTGGTTATGAGTGCCACTGACAAAGAACTTATCCGGGTCTCCATCTGCCGGTAGTCCATCAACTGTAAAGGGATACCCCTGGACATCTTCAAATGTAAGAACATTCACAGCATAAAACCGGAAAATCCCGTTATCCATGCCCCTTTCTTCACCTCGATAGCCCTTAGAGAAGAAGTACATAATATTGGTTAAAGGATCAATGATTGGGGTTCCGATAATTCCAACGGTATCTGGAATATCAGTACAACGGACGTCGGGCGATAAAAACGGGGGCATTAGTCCGCGAGTTCGTATTAGGTTCCCGTTAACTGCATCAACCGAGTAAATATTGTTCTGTGTGGATGCGAGGAGGATGATTTGTCTCGATCCTGGGATAGAAGGTGTATAAACTAGAGGTTTTGCGAGAAACTAGAAAGTTGGATAAATATAATATTAGATAACTATATAGGGTATAAATAAGCTGAGTCCGAAAGGTTAATTCTATTATACCCTCTCGTTTTTATTGAAAGTCAGACGCCATAGTTCCCCAAAGTTTGGACTATTAACAATGTTCGGATGGATGTTGTGGTTAGGAAGATAACCTATTATAAAGCGAATGAGGTTAGTATTTGACAATTGCTAATATTCAATAGATCATTAAATGCACGTATGCGATGTACGCGCTACATAAAGATTGAATAAGGTATTCGGCTGTATGCTTACCAGACTGTGCCGGGTCAGCATCCTGATATTCGTCCGTTGGCGCAGCTGTTTGCGCACTACTTGCTAATAGCAAGAGTAATGCCGATGAAAGCACCGACTTAAACCACATATTGTCTATCGGTATCGCTATCGTCAACTCAAAACTTGGACCTCAGTCTTAGTGAGCCTCCCAAGTAAAAACTGGAACTGAAAATGTCGAGTGGATTTTAAATATCTAATCTACTAGGTCGCGGGCCATCCGGCGAGCAGGTATATATATAAATTTCGGTCGACATTCCGGATCTAACCCCGCATTAAGGCTAAACTTAACGTATCGAAATTATATTTGATGAATCTATGATCCCCTAGGATCGCCATGAGCCCGTACCTGCCCGGAGAAACCGGTTCTTGCGGGATAATATCAGGCCCAAGAAGCAGGTCCCCATAATTCCAAGAAGCAATCAAGCCGATTTGCTGGATCGTCTAACTCCTTCAAGTGTATCCCCTGCTTTTACACCTGCAGCATTTGGCGTCTAGCATGCTAAGCCAAGACACCAAGGCCGCCACATTGAACTTTGTTCTCCGCTTCGACGGAGTGTATTTCTGCCGCCAACTAGCAACTCCTGAATATAAATATCTGTTTTTGCTTTTACTAGCTACGAGCGAGGGCGAAAACCAGTAAAGTTCCCCGGTTTTTCTTGCTGTCGTATCCTAGGCCGTAATTTTGGGACAACGGTGTATGTGTTATACTTGCTTCCCGCACTATAGTTACACAGAATTTTCTTCCGTCGACACGATCGATGGAAGGATGGACTTCGCACATTTCAATAAGGACTAATCGCATGGCAATTCGGAGCGAGAAATACTCGGAAATTGTACAGTAATACTACTTTGTACAAGTCTCCTTGATTTGTGTCGGTCTTCACCCCTGATCGACGTCCATTGTTGTTGAGGGATAAAAAATGGTACTACCACGATAGTGTAGTACTCGAAATTGGTTAGCTAGTGTGCGCGCCATGCTTCTCGGGCCGTCCTCGAATTTTAATTTTGTACACTTTTTTCTACGCTTCTGCTGTTAATTTGCGGTACGCGAAGGAGGTTTATCGAGCAATGCCGTGAATATCAGTCTATATCGACTATTTGCCCCCGGTAACATGTTTTTCTAGCGCTAATTGAAGCTCTAGGCAGTCTGAGGCTGAAGGATTTAATTACGCGTCAGATCCTAAACGATGAATCGAATTCTTGAAAGCGGTTATAAGGAGCTGTATATGCAGATGATGCAAGAACTTAGAAAAGGGATGGATACTATTTACTTATGCTAGCCTCAACAAAATCGTTTATCGTCAAGATTTATATATCATTCCATTACAACTGCCCCAGATATTGAACAAGTATTTGTGCAATGTCGGAGTTTGTTCCAATGCGCGCTCAAAACAATAATTCTTGGGTCTGGTCTCGTAATAACCTTGAGCCGTTGAGAACTGTATGCAATGTGCGCGATATTTAGCGTTTCTAGAATAGCTAGTACGACAAATTTAGGATATAATATGTGTAACCCATCCCGCACTTGGGACTACTATGTAAGGAGTACCTAAATTCGAGGACTCGGGATAGATATTTTAAGTTTTAGAAGACTGATATGGGATTGTGTTCTTTTTTGTGTTGCCATGTCGCCCCTGTTCGAATTCGAGTCCTGTACACGGAACGGGACCATCGAGCAGGGGTCCTGTTCTGTCGTTTTCTAATTCGATGCCACTATCAGGTACGGAGGCCACTTACTCTACTTGCTCATCGATATCAGGAACAAAGTCTATGACATGTCTAACTTTTTGCTGACTGAGTTCTTGCTTAGGAAAATTCATCCCGTTTAACCCCAAGTTTCCGAAGCTCTGCAGGATTTTGCGAAGATCTCGAAACTCCTAATTAACAAACTTTAGCTTAGCCTTAGCCTCGCGGCCGCAGGCAAATTTGGTCACGGCACGGCAATGAATATTGAATTCGACCACGCGTACGCGGAGCATTGTTACGCGCAAAGCCTTCCCAATCATACCGGTTTATTCAAGTTATAACATGGATAAACAAAACCAAATGAACTGTCCGCCAACTTTACCCAGTTTAATATGGAAGTACCGGCATTCGGCATGCATACGATGCAATAGTTCTCGATCCCACATGGTCACAGGCTATTAACAGGCCAGCCCTGACCATCCCATCCGGAATTCGGATCAGTCTCATCGCCAAACCCTGTGCCAAGTTGAGACAAGACAACACGGAAAATGCAACAAGGGCCTGAAGATTTCGCAACCTAATGACGATAATACTTGGGATATTACACTTACACTTATGCCGTACAGTTGTCCACTAAGTTCTACTCAACTGCATGCTGTGATAGATCTCCCTCTAAAATCCGAGTTGCATTCCAAGAAAGAAATTCCTGCATTAAGTAACTTTGGTCTTGGCCCACAGTAAGTTTCCCGGTTTAAGTTCTTCTGGAAAATCTTTATACTCTACAAAATTACCGGACTTGGTAACCCTTATAGAACTCAACTTTGACTTTGAGTGGAGGCTCTCTTACGAAGTTGTACTCTTAATGGCAAATTCCAGGAACGATTGCTGATTCCTACGTTGTTGGGTGAGATAGCTGACGGATATACCCGAAGGCCTAGAAGCTCTCATGATACCCACCTGCTTTTTGGGTTCACCATCTCAGGGCTCATATGATGTGAACTTAAAATCAACCCTTTCGAAATACGGGAGGGAATCCATCTCTATAAATGGCAATACCCACGGTGGAAGCACGGAGTGCTTTCCCCTGGCTTTCGAATTCTTTCGTCATATTCACATCTCATCTCAATTCGATAAATGTTTACCTTGGTTTTCAATATATCCAACAATTTAAAGGCTAGATTACGAAATGAAGCCCTATCCAGCGGTAGGGCTCGCTCTCGGTTGGGTGGGCCTTGCTCAAGCTGGCCTCCTTGATAATGTTCTTGCACCGGCTTCTTCCGCCGGCCTCCTTGATTCGTAAGTCACCTATCCTTTATATTGAGTATCTATATTTTCGCGGCAAAGATATGGCTAACATCGATATGCGTGCTTAGTATTGTAGGAGGCGGTAGCTCCGCAAAAAACCGTGTCTGGCAGATGTTAAGTAAGTCTACAATTCTTGGTTTGGGGGTTCAATAGCCACAGGACTACCTTGAAATCTAACTATACCTTGAATTTCCAGACCGAGGCCCTGTCAGCGATATTATGAGTAATTCGATCGCGTGCAATCAACCAGACGGAAGCTCCTGGCCCATGGCGGCGACAGTCAAGGCTGGTGGATCTATCACTTTTGCTTGGCCAGGCTGGCCGTCAAACTACAAGGGTCCAAGTTTGACATATCTTGCCTACTGCAGTAGCGGTGACTGCTCAAACGAAAACCCCAATCTTCTTGAATTCTTCAAGATTGATGAAGATGGCTTGCATGATGACGGATCTTGGGCATCCGACTCTATTGCCGCGGGGAGTGGTTACACCATTACCATCCCATCTAATATCGCCTCGGGAAACTATATGATGAGGCATGAGTTCGTAAATCTTGGCGGTGCAAATCTCCTTAATGGGGCCAAGGTATCTATATCTTGAGATCGAATATTCAAAATAACTTACTAACCGCAAACCTTTAGTTTTATCCCATGTGCGCTAACCTAAAGGTCACCGGTGGGGGATCCGCGAGACCTTCAAATACGGTACGATTTCCCGGGGCGTACACTTCACTGGACCCCGGGATTCTCGTCAGCATCGGTAACTTGCTAGGGTCAAATTCTTACGTATTTCCAGGACCGGCTCGTGAGTAGAAACTTATCAGTTATTCTCCATCTTAAAGTTCGTGCTAAATGGTAGTGTCAAAACCAATAGTTATATCCGGTGCGAACTCGAGGCCTTCCGTCACTGCTTCTGCCAGGACTACTACTACCTCTACCTCCAATAATAGTACGGGAACTGCTCTGTCAGCTTCGGCTACTTCTTTGTTGGGAACGTCAACTACGAGGTCATCTGTGGCGGCAACTTCGACGAAGGCCCTTGTCCCGGCTTATGGGCAGTGCGGCGGTCTAAGTAAGTTCTTCGCTGGTCATTTCTTCTTACTATTCTGCTAACGCGTTATATAGCCTACTTTGGAGCCACAGAATGTGTACAGGGATACATATGTTCAGTTTCGAATAGCTTTTACTCTCAGTGTGTACCCGATCCAAATAGCAGTAGCTCGGTATCCGCATCTTCAACGGCGGCTTCCACTTCTACAAGTCTTGGCACTACAACAACTTCAACGTCTACGACACCGAGTTCTTCCACAGCGCTGGCCTCTGCATATGCACAGTGTGGTGGCCTTACCTATGTTGGGCCTACGGAATGTGTGGCAGGATACTATTGCTCGAAGTCAAACAGCTTCTATTCGCAATGTATTCCAAGTCCAAATACCGCCATAGTAGTTACTTCTTCGACATCTAGTATATCTGGTAGCTCTTTAGCCGGGTCCTCGACTTCTAGTAGTTCAAAGGCGGCCTCCACAACAAGCTCATCCTCATCTACTTCCTCAACAGCTACGCCGGCTGCAGCCTATGCACAGTGTGGCGGTTTGTTATGGACAGGCGCCACTACTTGTGTTACTGGGTACTATTGTTCAAAATCGAGCGACTATTATTCACAGTGCATCCCTGGGACGGATCCTAATGCTTCGAGTACTACATCTGCAACATCTGGTTCTAGAACTACTTCCGCGGCTTCTGCTTCTAGTACTTCTTCCGCGTCCTCGACTTCGGTGGCAGCAACAACACTACGTGCTGCCGCTTACGCTCAATGTGGCGGGGTTACCTGGACCGGCGCAACTACCTGCGTCGACGGCTACTGGTGCTCAAAGTCAAGTGACTTTTACTCGCAGTGTATTCCTGGGACGGATCCAAACGCATCAAGCACCACCACATCTAAAGCGTCTCCCTCCAGTATCACATCCACTTCATCCACTTCGTCAGCTGCAAGCACGCCTGCTGCTGCTGCTTACGCACAGTGTGGTGGACTCTTATGGACTGGAGCAACCACATGCGTTACTGGATACTACTGTTCGAAATCCAACGATTACTATTCTCAATGCATACTAGGGGCAGATCCGAACGCATCGACTGGTACCTCTGCGTCGACTTCGAAAATATCTACAGGCTCTGGTAGCTCCTCGACTACAGTTGGGACATCTCTCAGTATTCCTAATGCCGTAACTGGAATATTAAGCGCCACTTTAAAGGCCACAACTTCCACAACGACAGCTGCAATTACGACAAGCAAAGTTTCAACTGGCACCGCCTCCAGTGGTCCCTCGAGCACGGCCTCCGTTAATACCGCTACTGTTGGCGCATACGCTCAATGCGGTGGCATTAATTATAGCGGAGGCACCCGTTGCGAATACGGATGGGAGTGCGTTCGCCAAGACGATTACTATTCACAATGTAAACCTGCGGCTACATCAGTTCCTCTCTCAACTGCTTCTGTCAATACTGCCACTGTAGGTGCTTACGCCCAATGCGGTGGTATTACCTATACCGGAGGTACTCGATGTGAATACGGCTGGGAGTGTGTCCGCCAGGATGATTATTATTCTCAGTGCAAGCCTGCATCGACATCAGTACCACTTTCCACCTCGGGATCAAGTGTTAAGGCCTCTTCAGTCACGGCCACGAGTTCAAGCGCTAAGATTTCGTCAACCCCAACAGCAAGTTCCAGTATCGGTATCTCTTCACTATCCGTAAATACGGCTATTGTTGCTGGGTATGCTCAATGTGGTGGAATAGGATACACCGGGGGCACAAAATGCAACTACGGTTGGGAATGTGTTCGCCAAGACGACTACTACTCTCAGTGCAAGCCTGCTGCAACATCAATACCACTACCAACTTCCAGCAGCCAAACTTCAACAGTGTCTGTCAATACTGCTACCGTTGGCTCCTATGCACAATGCGGAGGTATCAATTATACCGGTGGCACACGTTGTGAATACGGCTGGGAATGCGTGCGCCAGGATGATTATTATTCCCAGTGCAAGCCTGCCGCATCTTCGGTACCTCTTTCAACTTCCAGCAGCCGAACCTCTTCGGTATCTGTGAACACAGCTACTGTTGGGTCTTATGCACAATGCGGAGGTGTTACTTACACCGGTGGTACCCGCTGCGAATATGGCTGGGAATGCGTACGTCAGGATGATTATTACTCTCAATGTAAGCCTGCAGCGACGTCTGTTCCACTTTCAACCTCGAGCAGTCGAACTTCTTCAGCAACCATAAACACTGCTACTGTTGGATCCTATGCGCAGTGTGGAGGCATCAATTACAGTGGTGGTACACGATGTGAATACGGCTGGGAATGCGTACGTCAAGATGACTACTATTCTCAGTGCAAACCTGCAGCGACTTCGGTTCCACTTCCATCTTCAAGCTCGTCAGTATCTGTGAATTCTGCAACCGTTGGTTCCTACGCGCAATGTGGTGGGATTGGATACACCGGCGGAACACGTTGTGAATATGGCTGGGAATGCGTTCGTCAAGACGATTACTATTCCCAGTGTAAACCAGCGGCTACTTCAGTTCCTCTCGCCACTTCATCTACAGGTAGCATCAAGGCCGCTTCATCCACTGCTTCTAACTCCAGTGTGGGTCTCTCATCGCTTTCAGTGAAGACCGCTCTTGTATCTGTGGCTTCGAGCTCTACAACCAAAGCACCTTCGTCAGCCCCGTCGAGTTCCAGCGCTTCAGTTTCTTCCCTTTCTGTGAATACCGCTATCGTAT
This sequence comes from Arthrobotrys conoides, assembly GCA_036971725.1. Classification (NCBI taxonomy): domain Eukaryota; kingdom Fungi; phylum Ascomycota; class Orbiliomycetes; order Orbiliales; family Orbiliaceae; genus Arthrobotrys; species Arthrobotrys conoides. The sequence goes on along the minus strand of JAVHJM010000011.1, from coordinate 1,907,464 downwards.
CCGGGTACTCCCAATGCGGAGGCATTGGGTATACTGGTGGAACTCAATGTGAATATGGCTGGGAATGTGTACGTCAAGATGACTACTATTCTCAATGTAAGCCTGCTGCGACTTCCACGCCTCGTCCAACCTCGACGTCTACTGCGTCGGTGAATACGGCTACGGTCGGTGCTTACGCTCAGTGTGGTGGAAATGGATATACTGGAGGAACCCGTTGCGAGTATGGATGGGAATGCGTTCGCCAAGATGATTGGTATTCTCAATGTAAGCCAGCCGCTACTTCGGTACCGTCCGCTTCATTGGTTTCTACATCTTCCCGATCTACAAGCTTGAGCTCGAGCTCAGCCGCTGGCCTATTGGCGCCTTTGAAGGAAGCTCTTCTTTCGACACCCGCGTCAACACCATCAACAACATCAGCCCGAGCAGCTACATCTACAACAGCGGCCACAAGCTCGGCCGCTTCAGTGAATACTGCCACGGTTGGGTCTTATGCCCAATGCGGTGGGATTAACTATAGTGGTGGAACCCGTTGTGAGTATGGCTGGGAATGTGTTCGTCAAGATGATTACTATTCCCAATGTAAACCAGCAGCCACCTCAGTACCAATTTCCAGCTTAACTACGATTAACCCCGCAACAGTTGGCGCTTATGCACAGTGCGGAGGCATTAATTACAGCGGTGGGAATAGATGTGAAAACGGGTGGGAGTGCGTAAGACAAGACGACTATTACTCACAGTGCGAGCCGGCGGCTACGTCTACAGCCCTATCTACATCACTGTCAGTTAATAACGCCATGGTTGCTGGTTATGCCCAGTGTGGTGGTGTCACTTATACGGGAGGTACTAAATGCCCCTACGGTTGGGAGTGCGTTCGACAGGACGACTACTACTCCCAATGTAAGCCGGCCGCAACTTCCATACCTTCCACTACATCTGCGCAAGCTGCAACATCATCTAGCCCGGCCACTACTTCTAGAACTACCTCTACTTCTCGCCTGGTTAATTCCGCCACTGTCGCGGGGTACGCTCAGTGTGGAGGAGTCGATTATACAGGAGGTACAAACTGCCCTTACGGCTGGGAGTGCATCCGACAAGATGATTATTACTCTCAGTGTAAACCAGCTGCGACCTCTGTCCCATTATCCACTTCTACTCTTGTCAATACTGCTACCGTAGCTGGATATGAGCAGTGTGGCGGCATAAATTATAGTGGTGGTACAAGATGTCCCTATGGTTGGGAATGCATTCGTCAAGACGATTATTACTCTCAATGCAAACCTGCAGCGACGTCGACTCCGTCAACTACATCTGTTACAGCGGCTCCAACTATAGCGAAGGGCTCGACAACTAGCTCATCAACTAAGCTGTCCATTAACCTGAACATTGTGTCGGGCTATTCGCAGTGTGGAGGAATCGGCTACCTTGGAGGTACGGTTTGTGAATCTGGCTGGGAGTGTGTTCGACAGGACGACTGGTATTCTCAGTGTAAGCCTGCCGCGGTGTCTGCTCCGTCTTCTACAGCAGCAGCGACCACCTCTAGCGTCTCAGTGCGTTCGGCTTCTTCAACCAGTTCCCCGACTCCAGCTGCGGTCACATCTACTACCCCCAGGAGTTCAACTTCAGCTTCAACTCCAGCTGCAGCCCCAACCACGTCCACATCATTAACACGTTCAGCTACTTCAACCCCCTTGGCCTCGCTCTCAGTCAATCTTAACATCGTATCAGGTTATTCACAGTGCGGTGGTATCGGTTATACAGGGGGCACTGTTTGTGAGTATGGTTGGGAATGCATACGTCAGGACGATTACTATTCCCAATGCAAACCAGCTGCAACATCTATACCTTTGTCTACAAAGTCCCTTAACCCAGCGACTGTGGCAGGTTATGAACAATGTGGAGGAGTCAATTACAACGGAGGTACTTCCTGTCCTTATGGCTGGGAATGCGTGAAGCAAGACGATTACTATTCACAGTGTAAGCCTGCGTCGACGTCTAAACCCTCAACGACGTCTATACCTACTACCTCCACCACTGCTTCAGTCAATACGGCTACGGTTGGAGCATACGCTCAATGCGGAGGTATCAACTATCTAGGTGGTACCCGTTGTGAGTATGGTTGGGAGTGCGTAAGACAAGACGATTACTATTCACAGTGCAAGCCGGCCGCAACTTCTAAGCCGTTGACGACGTCCACGCCCACGAGTACCAGTACCACGCCAATCAATACCGCCACTGTAGGCGCATACGCACAATGTGGTGGTATCAACTACAGTGGAGGCACTCGTTGCGAATATGGATGGGAATGTGTCCGTCAAGACGACTACTATTCTCAATGTAAACCTGCCGCTACGTCTGTGCCATTTTCGACATCCACACCTACAAGTTCTAGCTTACTAGCTGTGAATACTTTGATGGTTGGAGCTTACGCACAATGCGGTGGGAATGGTTATACCGGTGGCACTCGTTGTGAGAGTGGTTACGAGTGTGTACGACAAGATGACTGGTACTCACAGTGTAAGCCTGCAGCGACGTCTGCTACAAGTAAGGCGGCGACTTCTTCCTCTACCCTCATCCAACCTCCAACTTCGAGCTCAAACAAGGTAACTACAACGAGCTCTTCAATCTCCAGCTCGTCGACCTCATCAAGCTCAAGCAGGGTAACCACTACTTCGACTTCCTCAGCTTCTACCCTCCCTAGCTCAACAAGAGTAACTACAACATCGAGTTCTTCAACTTCCAGCTCTACCTCATCCTCCCTGAGGATAACCAGCACGAGCACAACATCAACCTCCACCACACCCCCAGCGAACACCATAACCGTAGCCGGATGGGGCCAATGCGGTGGTATAGGATGGACCGGCGGTACAAACTGTCCTTATGGATGGGAATGTTCCCGAAGTAACGACTATTACTCCCAATGTCTCCCCGCCGCTACTTCCAAACCTCTCACTACCAGCACCAGTACAACATCGACAGCACCAGCTGTCAATACCGCCGCTGTTGGAGCTTTCGCTCAATGTGGTGGCATCGGATATACCGGCGGAACTGTCTGTCCTAAAGGGTATTCGTGCTATTCAATGGGAGCTTGGTATTCGCAATGTTTGCCGAGCTAGATGGGCAGCGGGTAGATGTTTTTTCTTCCCATAATACTCCTATAAAACATTTTAAAAAAATGTTCTGCGCATTGATTTCTTGTTTCTTGATTTGATTTGGATGTATATAGATCGAAAGCTTTCATTTGCACGAAGGCAATGTACTTATATTTTGATGGATGCGGGCATATACTTTTGGCGTTTTAAAAGACTTGTATAACCGTCGTTTCTTGTTTATGTACGGAAAACTCGAAATATGTATTTTGTATGTACAGTAATTATACATGTGTCTATCAACCCGCCTTACGCCTTCCTTGTTCACCGAATTTTATCCTATCTGCAATCAATACTAAGAAGGTATCTAGAATTCCTCTGACTACAAGTGAGTCTCGAGACTAACCCTACAACATCGACATCCCCACAGCAACAACACCCATCAACGCCCCCATCGCCCCATTTACCCCAATCCTCATAGCAGCACCGGTTTCAACTGGAGTCGGAACCGCAGTTACCGTGGCATCCCCGCTCTCGTTCCGCTTAGCCTTCTCCTCATTCTCCACCAATCCAACCAACAACTCTCCAATCCTCTCAGCACCACCACAGCTTGGCGCATCATAATCAATGGTGAAAATCGATATAGCAGACTTGCATTCCTTAATAATATCCGACTCACCGGGTAGCTCACAATCACCGTTGATACAGGCGTTTACACCTGGAGAAGTGAAGTTACTGGCCCAGTTGAAGATACCGGTTTCTTCGTTGTATGCTGCAATGTTTGTTGCCGCACCGCCGGTGAGTCTGGTATACACGAACGGAGGGCTTACGCATGACTTCCCTTCGGATAATGCGGTAGCCTTTGTGGAGATATAAGGGAAATTGACGTTTAAGCCGTATCCATATGGCAAAAGCCTCGAATTCCCACCCCTACCATTGGCTTCAAGTTTATTTACCACTTTCGTCGCCAGTTTTCCCAGGATTGTGGCAGGATCGTTTATGATGTTTACGGCGGTATATTTTCGGTTTAAGATGTCGGTTGCGGAGAAGGCTATGGCGGGGATACCTCTGCTTACTGCTGCGTATGCTGCACCCACGGTTCCTGAAAGTGTAAAGACGAAGGGACCGGCGTTGGAACCTTCGTTTGGACCGGTGACGATTAGGTCTGGTTCGGAGCCGTTGAAGATTTTCTGGCGTTTGACGAGGTAGTCGAGGGCGAAGAAGGTGACTGCTGCTGGGGTGCCGTTGTAGTACCAGATATGGGAGTCCATGGGGTCGGAACCGTACTATTCCCAAGGTTAGGAGTGTTTTCTCATATGGTATGTATCTGAGGGTTTGAAGTGCATGTCTTACGGAAGGTGCACCAGCAGGGACAGTATCGAATTGGCCAGGCCTTGAGAGGGTAGCTTCAGCTGAGAAGACTGTTCTACCTCCTTGTCCAGACTGTTGTTCAATCGGTGCGACGATGTATGCATCGTGTCCGTCGGCCCTTAGAGCCTTGTAGAACTCCCTACCAGCGACCAATTAATTAATTAACGAAACACTAATATTTGAGAATAGTAGTGTTCAATATTTACCTGATATTAGCGGTAGCCCATCCATCATCATTATTGATAATGATCCTCAAAGAATTCGTCAAGCCGCAGCTCAAAGCGAATGAAAGTAAAGCGACGCCGCTGAAAACCTTCATCTTGACTTCCGAAAACTTTTCGTATAAGCTTTGCAGAGGAAGAGAATGTGTCGGAACTGTGGCCCAATAATATATACAGAGAATTGAAGACGGAAAATAGAGCCCGACTAGAGCGGTGAACAAAAATATAAGAACAAAGAAGATAAAGAATCTACTCACGAAAACCCCGTGAGGATTAAAGATCCTTCCTGTAGAAGGGGATTTTTTTTTTTTTCTCACATCGATCGTGGGAACCCGACAAGACATTTATATAAAGTTTTCCCTTCCCAAACCAGAGCCTCGAGTCAACCATTATTAAAGTGAAAAAAAAAAACGTGGTAAAAAGCTTATCCATAAACACACCGTTCTACAACATTATGGTCATTTTCGCCGATAGACTTACCCATGGCCTTCCAGAAATGTATCCGACAGGAAAACCTGCGCATATTTCCAGACTAGTTAACTAGCGGACGAACGGGACATGGGGGTTACAGAGCTACCTCTTTGTCTTAGATTCGCGATAGCGCTTCGGTAGTGGGGATTTGCAAAGGTACAAAGCTTCTAATATGCTTGATTAATAAGCTCCCGCTCTCCTGCAAACATAAAACGTTGAGTATCCGTCGGACAGTTCAGAGTCAATCCTCACCTGCCTGGTCGCGGATATGATCATGCCATATACAGGCAAAGTTTCTGGTAGGAGCAAGGTTCTAGTTGTATATACTAGTATTGTTCTTTATATTTAGGATGCCTCTAGACTCTAATAGACCTATTATTTATCAGTACTGATGGATCATCTCAGAACTTCCTCGAATATTGTGATAGCTATTGATAGGTATCAACTAGGGCTTCAAAAAAAACAAAAACAAGTAATACCAGTATAGTGCTGAGATATTAATAATACTATAAGACTAACAGCTTATATAACCATCAGTAGTACAGGCTGCACTTGAATACTTAGTTGTGGAGAAATTAGAAGCACTAGTGGGTCGACTAGCCATGCAGAGCGTCTTCCACTGGCTAGCTTCACAACTTTAAAAATGCCCACGGATCCAAGTGCCAATTTCGGAATATGGTTCAATTTATTCTTTGATAGGACCATATCACCAGCTTTTGGTGAGGCCTCAAACCCCTTTTGAGAAAGTCTTGGGCGCAGTGCTTGGTTGTGACGAATCATCGTCTCCAATGCTTTGTCTTGATTTTGCACCAAGCCGTCCAACCATTCTGCGATAACTGCGAGGTTATCTACTAGTGTGATCCTGAGGTAGCTATTATATTAGCCAATGACCCAATGAAAATATATAAAGGCCAAAGGAAAAGGAAAATATATACATATATATATATATAAAGGCAGTACTAGTATACCAGATTGCAGGGCCGCTTTTCAGAAGGATCCGTCGAGCATATTCTTCTTGATGGCATTCGTTTTTATGCTCTCTCCACCCCATAATTCCCCGAAGATATTTAGATATTGTTGAAATGTTGATCGGTACGTAAAAACGCTCACCCAACTGTAAGTGCCTCGCTTTCTGAATATTTTCTTTCAAGTCTACATTGTATAAAGTTAGACAAATGAAACTAGAGGCTACTCAACTAGATAATCAGGGTTTTTGAGTACCTTTTTAAGCTACGGGTGAACATCTTTGCCATCCAGTATCGAGGAAACAAGGAGTTGTCCCAAAGGATAGGCCCTACCTTTCCTTCCGCTATGTCAGAAGGCTTCACTACCTTTCCTACCGTTCTGATAGGCGAACACTGTTTACGTGTCAGAGCTTAATGAGTTGTTGAAGCCCCGGGACCATCGGCGGTAGAAGTGGACTTGAGGTACAGGAAAGCCCTTGGCTAGAGCGAGCCGATTCATGGATACTGCAAGCGCTAGCTTCTGTCGGGATTTGGGATATATCTAGGAGCGAGACTAGGATATATTAATTTGACTAAATATTAATATATACTAGTATTAATACTCTCAGTTTGTCTCAGATATCTTGCACTATAGTCATCAATAGTAGTGATTATAGATTGATATACTTGCAAGTACTTGATAAAACAATTAGCTTACCAATAAATTGTTGTTACTTAGGGTCAAGCTGAAACAGGGACCGGTGCGAAGGAGGAGATCTCGGGGAAGATAGAACAGATGATGGTTAGGGAAGAAAGACAACAGAAGGATGCCACATTATAATATATAGAGAAATATCAACAGGATATCTCTATCGGTACTGGACAATATATAGAGCCAGTTGCAGGCCTGAGAATCAATTGTCACTATTATTCGACTTTATATATTACTCGCCCAATTTTAAATTTTGCGATCAATTTTGAACGGGGATAATAATACATTATTATCGATATACTACTGATGAATCATATGCATCGCTCATCTTGTATAATCATTGTCTCCTGCGCAGCCTACCCCGCAGGGGTAGATCAATCTTGGGATATATTTTGCATTTAAAACCACTAATGTATATTCCACTTCGTCATCCAAACAGCTGCAAATAACTTTCCAGTATATATTCTGAAACTTCAATATATCACAGTCAGCTGAGGGGGTCAATTGAAATTGGAATCTATGAAAACTTTACGTCTGTATCCCATCTCGTAGAATTCAACCCCCGGTATTGATATGCCCGCTTGATCAAGAGCACCTGTCATAGTTTCGAGGCTACACAGCGCACGTGCACAGCTGCTATGCACTAGACTGCGTGTATATAGTGAATATATGCCTCAAGAGCCCTAGGCGCCCCGCGCCGGGACTCGAGGCTGGGTTACACGAGTTGTCGGTCCATAATTACAACAAGCTGCTGCGTTGCTCTATAGAGACGAGCATCGGTCTCATTTATAAAACGCTTAAAGCTAGGTAAGTAGGTAAGTACCTAGATGCACGTCTATCTTACAGTCTCATGATTATTGTTACACCTCTCATAATACATTAACTAGAATTCAATAACAAATCGAACATATATTGAATCAATGTCGACACTCATACAATAGCTGTCAACTCCAAAGGAGCGTCCACAGACATACCAACCGGCCCGAACCTCAAAAACTGACCCTGTTTCCCAAAGACACTACTATTTCCAAGCTTACACTCCAGTTTATTACCTGGTTGCTTTATTTCGCACTGGAGCGGAGTACGCTGGAAACTCGTATCGTAATCATCTATCAAAACCTCCCGAGGAGTCGATCCTTCTCCAAGTACCTGGATCATTTGCTCGCGATCATCCACCAAATACACACGACCATTTGCTGAATTCATTTCGAAATACGTGGCTGCCGATTGGTCCTGTGTGAAACCGACTAAGCTGTAAGGGAGGCCTTCTAGATAGATGGTGTTAGTACCATCAAAGGTACGGACTCGGAAGCGATAAACCGTTTCTATAACTTTCTGTGGGGCGGTGGTTGTGATTGTTATCGAAGTAGCTGTCTCTGTAGCAGTTGTGTAGACTGTTGCAACAGTTGGGATCGTAATGATTGTTTCAACTGTTGTCGTATCTGTAATTGTTTCTATAGGGACACTAGCGACACCGATGCAGGCGCAGGCGCTCGAAAATCGCATGGGGCCAGCACAAGGTGATGCGTACTCTGGGATTGTCAAGATCCCTTGTCTCTTTTTTAGAGTGTCCGGCATAGGCAGAGCAAGTGTTATGGTGGTGGTTTCCGGTATTCCGGTGATTGTGGTTTGTGTGCTGAGGAAATCATCGGTTGTGGTTGTTGGGAGAGTGACAGTTTCAGTTAAGGTTATGGTGGTTGAGGATATGATTGTGAATCTAGATATTCCAAGAAATTAGATATTTAATTGGTATTATAGGCTGGGATTGGACAATTAGTTTGATCAATTGAGTGAAACTTACGTGGTACGCGGCTCCTCCTCCTCGCCGCCGCCACCGATGAATACAGATAGGAAGGCAGAGCAATCCATGGATGCCTGTGCTAGACGGGTTGAAAAGCGAGTTGCACGTACAGCTGGAAAATAATTATCAGTAAATCTATGAGCCTTATATCATGATTGAGTATGTTGATTTATACCTCGCAGGCAATTGTCTGCATTGCATTTGAGTGACCGAGGCTTAAGTACTCCCGCGGTTGTAGCTCCCGCTAGGCTCAGGCCAATGCAAATCGTCTTTTTCAAATGCATCTTTGAATTGGTGAATTCTCAAATATCGATATTGAATACGTTTTGAGAAATTGAACGCCTCGCAAGCAGCTGCAAGAATGATACAGTTACAATGTTAATGTTGGAGAATGAGCCCTTCTATTTAAAGTATTATCCTCCAAGCTATGCCCCCATAAAATCCAACCGCTTTATTTTATAGAAATCTACCGCCCGTAAGTTGAACATACAACTATATTTTCTAGCTTTCCTACTTATGTCGGTATGTACCCACCTGCTGCAAAACCCTCCGCCAAATGTCGCCAATTTTTACGAACGGGAAAACTGGTTTAACCTCTACGCAGTAGATTTTATGATCATAGTGTTCCTGACGCAAGTGGCCAAGCTATAATTGCCTGATAATTGTGATAGTCGATTGCAAAAGAGACGCATTATGACCCGCCTGGGGGCTGTATTTGTACCGTTTCAGCCGGGTGGAGGTTAGTTTGGAAGACTCGATATAGATTCCCCGGCGCCCAGAGGTTTAGCGAGTATCGTTAGTTCGACCGTGCATGCTGCTCGCGATCGAGTACATGCGCAAGAAACCTGGAATTTTCTGGGTTTGGAGAGTGAAGAAATGAAAAGGCCATTTCTCATTGTGGATGACCGCCTGAAGTGGAATCCCAGTTTTCGATTTATGGGAAATAAGGGAATCCGGTTTGGGACGCTATATTCGGAAACCTCCTCTCGGGAATCAATACCGTTCAATTGATATGATACCTCTGGATCTGAATTACGAACTCGAAAATCATTTATAATTCTAGAATTATTTGTCTGTATTCAGACTTGCAGGTGTACTTTTGTCGGAATTAACTGGTAGAAATCTCGAGATCTCCCTTCGTCGAGTGTATTACCCACAGGTGCAGCATTGATAGACCCGCCTCTACGGATCCCGGCAAAGTAGACTGACTCTGTGGCTTTCCCCCCTTCAACTCTTGGAACGCGAAAAGTCCCAGGTAATGTTGATATTTTGAAAGGTTCCGACGTCTGCGGAAGGAATAACAAATCATACAGACATTAGTACATTATACCGGGAATAGAATAGCCCTGCGGACTATAGCGCTAGCCAAGACTCTAAATTCCAACAGCACAACACCGGGCGCCATATCGTTGGCGATGATTATTCTGCTAGGACATTAGTATATACTGTTAATATATGATTCCCATCGGCGTGGGAGTGGGTGTTTTATGATTTGATCCGATAGTACTGTATTTTGTATGCATGCCTGGAACCAGTAAAGTGGGGGACTGGTTAGAATCAAGTTCAAAAAAGTCGGTTGAATCCATCTACAAGCCGTAATTTAGTTCCTTCGATTCATCAAAGGGCTGAGGTGAAAGACGGTACTGTCTGGGTGGCCGGTGGGACTATATATACCGACGTCGGCGACCTGACTATGTGAGAGAGAGAGAGAGGAGTAGTACCAAAAAAGTCCAAAAAAAAATTGCAAAAAAGTCCAAAAAGAGGGGGTGGCCGAGGAGTCGAAACCGGATCCTACCTCGGAGAGTCTTGTTATCCCTTCACGCATCTAGTAATTGAATAGCTAGAGGAGAAGTTGTACACGAACACGCTCGGCTACCGAGATTTGATACTGAACAAAGGCACATAAGTGTATATATACCCCCTGGCAATTCCCAAGATGACTAAGCACTATCACTGGCCTTACTTCACACGATCTTTGGGTAAAAGACTCTACGTAGTTTAGGTCTGCCCGTCACTTGTAGTCTCTAGCTCCAAGTACTCGCGCGGCCACCCTCAAACGCCGAGACCAAGTTCGAGCGACAACGACAGCATATTACGAGACTGCCTCCCATGTTTTGATCTTGACGACTATCTATGTCTTTGCACCGTGACTATACTGAATATCATCATATCCTCTAGGAAAAGGCGTTTTCTGAGTCCAACCCAATATTCCAATCCACCCACCTCAAGACCATCCGCTAAGCCCGATAGCTAAAGATAGTGCGTTGACCACGTGGTATTTTAACCACCCCTGCCAAAAAAGTCCAGCGCCCAAAAATTCGCGACAGTCGGCAAAAAAAAGTTTCAACCTTCGATCTTCAACCTTCAACTTCAACCTCACCACCAATCCTCAATCATCATCAATCAACCCCACCATGCCGTCCAGACGCCCCCACCCCCTCTCCTCTTCGTCATCCGGCTTCAAAATTGCCAATAAACACAAAAGAACCTCGCATAACATCTCCCTCCGCCGTACAATCTCCAAAGCCAAGCTAGAAGCTCGTCATGACCGCAGAAGAACCGAACTCAAGAACCCATCTCTCAAGAGAGAAAGATTACTAGCCAATATTCCACAGACGCTGGATTCTAAGAGAGTTGCCGTTGATGTTCCTTATGTTCCTAGTGAGAAGATGATGGAACGGGCGAGGAGGAGGATGGAGGAAGTTGTCAATAAAGATACCGATAAGGACGATGAGGATGAGGATGAGGAGACTGATGAGGAGATGGAGGATAATAGCTTGAAAGGGAAGAAGGATGATGTATCAATCAACATCGAAGGAGGTGATGATTCTTCGAATTCAGCTTCAGAAGATCAAAACGACAAAGACGAAGACGAGGATGAAGACCAAGACGAAGACGATCTAGGCTCCCTCTACGACTCCGACTCCGACTCAGAAACCACCACCACCAAGAAGCCAACGAACCCCACCCCCTCTAAGCCCCTCGAATCCTCTACTCTCCCCGAAGAAACCCTCACCACCCTCCTCTCACTAATCCCCCACCCAACCACCCCTCCAAAACTCCTCCTCACCTCCACCCGCCGTGCCCGTCAACATCACCTCTACCAAACCCTCTCCCTAATCTTCCCGAACACCACGTATGTCCCTCGCGGGAACAAATTCACAATCCCTCAGATCGCCAGTTTCGCCACAAACCGTCAATACACCCACCTCCTCGTCGCCCTCGAAGACTCCAAGACCCTACATGGTCTAATAATAATCCTCCTCCCAGCCGGTCCAACCTTCCATTTCAGTCTCACAAATTTTGCAGACGGGAAAGCGATCCAAGGCCGTGGTGTGAACACAAACCATGTCCCGGAATTAATCCTAAACAACTTCACGACTACAATCGGTCGTCTAACAGCTTCACTGTTTCAATCCCTTTACCCCCCACAACCGCAGTTTCTTGGTAGACAGGTAGTAACTCTTCATAACCAAAGAGATTACATATTTTTCCGTTTCCATCGATATATATTTCGAGAAATTGCGGAGAAGAATAAGGGGATAAGTAGGGGTGATAGGACTACTGGTGCTGCTGCTGTGGGTGTGGGTGGACAAAGAGCTGGAGAGGATTTGGGGATTAAGGTCGGCCTACAGGAGTTAGGACCGCAGTTTACGTTGAAGTTGAGGAGAGTGGAGAGGGGTATTTGTGAGGGAATCGAGTGGGAATGGAAGGGTAAGATGGAGAAGAATAGAAAGATGTTTCATCTTTGATTCTTTTCTCTTTCTTATTCTACTTCTTATTCTGCTTCTTATTCTACTTCTTATTCTATGTTTTGTATATTTTTTATGATTGTAAGGTTATATATGGGCGTGTATGATATGATATGCTGGATTGATTGGGGTTTTGGAGTTTTTCTTCTTATATTATAATCCAGCGATCGATCGAGAGTATTTAGAATATAAAAGTCAAGTCTCAATCTTTATCACATATTGCATTTCAAAATAAGTGAAGTGAAGTGAAGTGAATTCAAGAAATTCAGAAAGAAGGGTATCGGATAGTCACTATCATTACCCTCTACCCATCACCGATATGAAAACATACTCCTCCAAAAGAGCTATCAAATATAAAAGTATAACATCACCAATCCAGATCCCATCATACAAATGATAATACAAAAAAACCACAATCAATCCATATCATACAATCTTTCCACCTCTTCCTCTGTCAAATACCATGAAGCATATATAAGTGAGCGAAAGTTAGACGAAACCAAATGATTATTCATCATCGCTCTCTCCCATCACAATCTCCGGAATATCTTCTTCATCATCGCTTTCGGTATTCCCACCAACAGCTTCCATAAAGCTCAAAGGACTCCTTCCGTCATCTCCCAGCTTAACTCTCTTACTACCCCTTTCTTTTCCCTCTTCCATCTCAGCGGCTTCAAAGATACTCATACTCTGTCTTAACGGGCTAGGTGGTAGTGCAGCATGTACTCCTCTGCCTGGAGAAGGAACTGGTATATAATTCCTTCCAGTCCCATTACTATTATTGTTTTCAGCCGAGGTCCCGTTAGTGGAGTTGTTGGGACGAGATGGTATTGACGGCGGAGACATCGGAGTTTGAGATTGTTTATTCGGCGAAGAAGCCGGAAGGGTAGCATGTTGAGGGACCGGTGCCGGCGGTGGTGGTGGATAATAACTATCTTCTTCAGACGGCGCATCCTCATTATTATTATTACTTGTCATATCAACCTCTCCTGTCGGTGGTGAAACAATTTCATCGATTGATGCTGTTGTTGGCTGTATTGCATTGATGTTCTGTGGTGATACCGCGGAGCCCCAAAATCTTCCTTCTATTGGAGAACCGAGCACGCTATTCCCATCGCTGCTATTACCGGGTTGGGAAACGGGTTTTACAACTTGCATGCGTGGGTAGAGGGTTGCTTCGATTGCCATGTTTAGGAGGGTGTGTTCTTCATCAATAGGGCTGCCGCCGATGCTAGCCTGTGTCAAGTCGTTTGTGTGAGAGGCTATCAGATGTGGGAGTAAACTTCCTCCACGCTTTTTGGTGCTGGGGTATAGGACTGCAGCTAAGAGACCAGGTGTGTGGAATGAAAGCACCATTGTTCGTTCCACCTTTGAGCGGATTTCGGAAGGAATACATGGTGATGGGAGAGTTAGGAGAACAGTTGTAAGAAGTGTTTTGGCTGATGCTATCAACGGTGTTTCTTCTATACTTGCTGACGATGAAGAGGAAGAAGGTTTGAGGAATTGATCGGCGTGCATACTGCTTGCGGCTGGAGTATTGGCTTTGTTCTGTGGTGCCGGAGCCTTTCGTTTTTTGTAGGTCGATGTCGGTTGAGTTAATAGCATGGAATTAGGGGTGCTGACAGGTTCTTTGGTGATTATTACAGGTGGCGGAGGTGGGATGATATCCTCGCAAGCAGACGAGAAGACTTCAAGAAGGGGCTGGGCATCCTTTGGAGATAGAGTTCTGCCAACGAGGGAGAGCACTTGTGATAGGGTATTGTATACAAGGGTTTTCAGAGGAGTATGGTGTTTTGAAGATGTCGTGAATGTGAATGTGAGTGGGTGCAGGAATTGGAGGGGTAGAGATGGCGAATAGTGTGAAGCGCGGGTGACGATGGTAATAATTAGAGGGATGGCGGTGAGTAAGATTGTGGGATAAGAGGTGAGTAATAGATGGTAAGTAGACGGTGGAGCAGATGGATGAGGTTTTATGCCCGGATGGACTGCAAAAACACGGTCCAAAAGGGATATAAGAGGAGACAATGGTATTGATGGCGCCGGATTGAAGGTTGTCGGGTGACTAAGAAGTCTTTGGAGTACACCTAAAAGTATGCAAATCCTCTTTATGCCTATTCTTTCCGGGGACAGTAAATGGCGGACTTGAGTCTCTGCTCTCGGCCTGTGAGAGTTTTTGTCAAGATCTTTCTCTTCAATGAGGCTGTCGAATAAGATATCGCAAGTTTGTTCTGCCGTAGAAATGGTTTCCTTGAAGAGTTTGACCCATTCTTCGGCCTGTGTCTTTGGCTGAGCACACTTTATGAGCGAAACATAAACCACCGTGGCTGCTTGCAGTATCTCGTCCGAATATGCCTTGTCGTCCTCAGAGAATAATATAGATCTAACTAGCTGGAGGGTTTTTGTCTGCTGTGGGCGGAAGGTTGTAGGATGGGTCTTCAAGATCTGGGCTATCGACTGCAAAACGACCAGAAGAGTATCTGGACTTGCTGAAGAGGCTGATATCGAGAGAAGGTATTGAGAGAATGTAGGCAGATGAGGTGAGGTCAGTTCTCTTGTGAGAGTAGGCTTTGAGGTTGTGAGGACAAATAAGCGGGTGAGAGTCGCAATCGCTCGTTCAGCAATCGGGCCGTCCTGTGGTTTCTATATTCCGTAACATTAGCATACACCTCCTTAACAATACTATCGATATCTATATCCATGTCAATGATAGATATATCTCGATCAATATAGAGATATATTATTGTATTAGAGGAGGAAGGAAGAACTGACGTTAACCATCTTCAACAGCATCGGAATCCATAACCCGACACCCTGCAAAAACGTCGATGATGTCTCGACACCGGCCTTAACAAGACATACACCAACCCATCGAGCCTGAGGCGTCCTGCTTTGTAAGAGCGACGATATCCTGGTCTTGATCTTGTGTAGGAAAGATGTGATTTCAGCAGAGTGCCGTCCACCGGCTGCTACTTGAGCATTCGCATCTTCGAGAAGAGTAGTTGAATAGATTATATCGAGGCAGACGGTAACAGTATTATGCAATCTCGTTTCGTCCTCTTCTTTTGAGGAGGTGATGGTTGATGCGACTGTCGACAGCAGTGCTACTATCCTGTCAGGCGGCAGCATCGTTGATCCTTCTCCTTCTCCTCCACCTGCTCTAGAGCACCAGTCCTTCGATAGACAATTATATAGTGCAGTATCGTATAATATATTATACTATCGTCGTTATCGTATAGTTCCGGTCGTTATCGAAGCCAATGTTGTGTGTTAGCAGTCCATGGCGCCCCGAGTGGACCTGAAGTTGTGACGTCGGTCGAGATGAGGTTTTCGTTCTCCCAAATTTTTATTTTTCTGGTGTTGAAATTAGACGCGTTAACAAACAGCAGCCTCCCCAAACTGGCTAACGTTAACTTGCTCAGTTAGCTGACCGACCAGCCGGATTCAAACTGTCGTCACCAAACAAACACCAACCAACCAACTAACCTCCACCAACCTCCAACCTCCAATCAACCAGCCAGCCCATCGCTGACCGACTCTGAGCGGCCTCATCAATTGTCTCAAGCCATGTCCGCCGTACGTATCCATCATATACCCTCGGTAGGCTATCGTATCATGGGGATATGATATGGTATATAAGGAGGAGGGAAGAAGCTAACGTCAGGGGTGCTAGTCTAAAGCCGCGACATACCTGAGCCTTCTCGATACCGCCCGCTGCAATGGCGACTGGTCCGCCGTTCCAGAGCTTGTTCGCAAGCTGACCAAGCACGGTGGAGCTGCCAGAAAGTGTACGACTCCATCCAATCAATTACTTTTGTCTCCATGGTCTCGAACGAGTGCTGGTGTCTGGAATGCTAGCCGTGCTGCTGGTGCTGCTGGTGATAATAAGTGCTAATGACGTTGCATATATATGGAGGAAACAGGCATCACCGAAACCGCACTCCTCGACCACGACACATCTCCTCAACGTCTGTCACTTTCCCTACACAAGAATTACACCATTGTCGTTTCTGCCTCTGCTCTCTCGAAAGCTTCTGCTGCTCAGGCATCAACCGCCAATGCTGCTTCCACTCTGGTCAGCATTTCAGCCCTAGCCCAAACCTTCGAAGAGGAAATCGCCCGTTTCAAAGCGGACAATGCTGCCGCTGCTGCTCAAGCCGAAGAAGCCGATACTACTGCTAAGCGGAAATCCAAAAAATACTCGGAACACATCGTCACAAGCGAAGAAGAAATCTACGTACGTCATAATTACCCTCTCTACGCTCCTCCTACCCCCTCCCTGCTCCTACTCTGGCAAAGCAGAACCGAAAATATATTTTGCTTCAACAAGCACGATGGGAAAAAAAGGCCTTTCGATTGACGTTTAAGTATTGACGGGAAAGCCTTTCACCCCTTTGCTTTCACAATGTTACATATAGCAAGCAGAGGTTACATTAGCATACCTTCACCACCTGCTACAAGCCCACCGAATCGTCCTCCAAATATTACCGGCACAGCCACCTCCTCGGGATCAAATCACTCAGGAATGGACCAAAGTATGTTCCATAAAGGCTTTATGCCTCAAGGGTATGGCCCAGGAGGCCCTCAAAATGAAGGAAGAAGCCATACAAACATATAAGGGTCTACCAATCCCTGACTTTAGCAGCGGAGTCGGTTCCTCAGGTTCGGAAGCTATATGGTGGATTAGAAAGACACTCTCTAGATTCGCTATTGCCAGCTGGGAACTATTCGAGGGCGTCGAGAGCCCTGACACGCCACGGGAAGCACATGCCGACGACGAGTACGACGAAGAAGAAGGCCTCGACGAATTAGACGCTGCACACGCGGCGCTTAATCCCGTCAAGGAGGAAACGGGCGAGACACCAAGCTTGACAGAATCATCGTCAAATAGGCCCGAGCTCAAAAGAGTCCTTTCGGAGTCTGGTCTGATCGGCGCCTTTCGAGCCTACCACGCCTTCTCCATGTCTCTCGCGGGCTTCAGACCCGTTAGTGCCATGACATCGACTAGCACCCTCATGAAGTCCGATAAGGCGAGTGCTGAGGATGACGCTTCTCGCAAAACCATTTACGAAACCTATCTCAAGGTTGTTTCCAAATACCTAAAGACTCAAATCGACCGTGATGAGGAAATCTCTGACGATCTAAGGGCCGAAATCTCATCTATTGAGGAGATCTACGAGACCCTCTTACTCAAACTCACCAAATTTCCTCACGCTTCGAAGGTCAACAAGGATGTTTTGACGTGGGTCGACACTGTCGTTGCCAACTGGACCATCCTCGGCTCACGGGGCTCAGACGCCGCTCGTGTCGTTGAAATCCTATACCGCGCCGCTGGTAAAACCTTCCATTCCCCTAGGATCCTCCGCCATCTATTCACAACTCTCACGGCAATGGGCAATTTTCATGACGCTCAGCTCTCCCTGGACACGTATATCACCCTCATAAAACGTGGTAAAGCCAGGATCGAAAAGGAAAAGTCCGGAACTCACTCAACCGGCGAAGATGATTTCGATACCGACCCCCAGATTCTCACTACTTGCGTTCAGGGAATCCGTTTTCTAGCAAAGTACTTTCCAGAACAGTCTACGAAAGCCATGGAAATAGCATCCACAATAAAAACCTGGATATTTGAATGGAAAACTGAGGACCAGTCCATCCTAGGTCTAGTCTGGAGGGGTATCGGACTCGCAAATGCATCTTGGTCACACCAAACCGTGGAAAGCACACAACGAGCCGAGATTCAAGACCGCGCTATCGCAGCTTTTAAGAAGAGCTTAGAGTATCAACCCGAAGGGTTCGAAGCGCTGTTTGATCTTGGTATGATGTATGCGGAAACACGAGATATTGACTCTGCCATTGATGCAATCAGGGGAGTTGCGGAAATGGAGGAGAAATGCATCCCAGCTTGGCACCTGCTCACATTACTTCTTACCAGCAAAGGAGATTGGGACACTGCGTTGACTGTTAGCGAAGCTATATTTCAACTCATTGACGAAAATGAGCAGTTGATGCTTGGATTGGGTAGTCGTGATGGACTGGTGGAAATCAAGATTACACAGCTGGCGATTATCGAAATGCTAGAAGGCCCGGAGAGTGCCGTCAACCTTGCGGATGAATTGCTCGGACTATATACCCGACTATTCCCTGGCGTTCTCTCATCGGCTGCGGCTGTGAGTATGAGGGATAGCGTGATGGAAGCCGATAGGCCCATAACCAGGGGCCGAGCGGGGACCACCGGCGGCATGCCAGCTATCCAGGTCACAGATGTAAAGGGAGCATCAGATAGCGAAGTGATATCCAAGCGATCTGGAGCAACCCCTCGACCGACCACCCGCGGTAGTTCCCTAGGAAGAAACAGTCTTCGAAAGAAACGGCGTAGCATGGTCGAGCCTCTCACCGACGATGAGAAGTCCGCGGCTAAAGAAGGGCCGAATAAACTACACCGTACTCCGTCTCAAAAATCCACAAAGAGTACCAAATCTTCTAAGAGTGTTGGTGCGAAAAGTACTAAGTCACATCATACTTCTGCTGGGAAGTCCATTTCTCCTTCCGTGGCTGCAGAAAACGTTGGGGCTCAGGCGGTACAGGTTAATAGACCGATGAGTCAAACGCCTTCTATCCTCTCCGATAAGAACCATATTCCGCATAATTTACCAGTTGGAGCGGTACCCGCTCCGATCAAGCAGTTTACGGACGATAGACCGCTTTTGAATCGACCGCCGTATCTTAGAGAACCGATATTAAGTGAGTTGGATGAAAAGAAGAGGGTTGAGGGGATTTTGAAGAAGCTTTGGTTAGTTGTTGCTGGACTTTATAGACGGGCGGAGATGTTCGAGGATTCCAAGGTGGCGGTGGAGGAGGCTGCTGGAGTTGCTGAGGGAGGGAAAGTTGAAGGTGGGATTGATCCGGATGTTTGGGCTGAGGTTCGTATATCATCTTTAAAAGATAATCGCTTAATAAGCTAAATCGACGGTACTAATCTTGTGGATATTTAGCGTGGCTTCCTCTCCCTCTCTCAAAATCAAATCTCCGACGCCCAGAAACACTTCGAAACAGCACTAGCATACTCTCCAGACCATGCATTAGGAATAGTCGGTCTCTCACGGGTATTGCTTCTCGACGAAAGGAATTCAACGGCAAGAGATAGAGCTAGTGGACTATTACAGACCCTCACAAAGTTAGGGAACGGATGGGATATGAGTGAAGCATGGTTTGAGCTAGCTAGGGAGTATGA
Source organism: Arthrobotrys conoides (assembly GCA_036971725.1). NCBI lineage: Eukaryota > Fungi > Ascomycota > Orbiliomycetes > Orbiliales > Orbiliaceae > Arthrobotrys > Arthrobotrys conoides. Next base: position 1,887,875 of record JAVHJM010000011.1, on the reverse strand, counting down.
AATGAGCGGAGGGATCGAGAAGGCGAAAGATATCTATTGGTGGGTTGTCAAGTTGGAAGATACGAGGGGTGTTAGAGCGTGGGGATGCGTGGTACCGAAGGTTTTGTAAATATCTTTGTCCTTTCCCCCTCACCCCTTCCATTCTCTCCGTGCAAAACACAATCTCGGAAACAAAGGTTTGACAGCGAAGTTTACCAGTTTAATGATCTCCTTTCCTATTTTCACATATCGTCCTTTTTGAAGTTAGGTAGCTTTTCGGCATATAAAATAGCGTCTATAGCATGTATGAATTGGAACCTTTTTGCTTGAAGTCGGTGAAATTGTTTTCTGCAATTCTTAGCTACTCTAGGGAATTGTCAGCGGGGCACTCTAGTTTCGCGATGAAGCCCTTAAAAGTTTTCCTTGAGTTCTTACCTTTCATTAAACCTTTACTCTTTTATGTGACTTGATGATTAAAATGTCACTATCAATGCAGAGCTATCTATAGGGGGTAATTAGCCTTTAGTACTTATTTGCCTGCCTATTTACTTGATTGGGTCCATGACCAGGTCTATAGTTAGGGTAGTAGCGTCGGCCTATAGGGACTAAAATGTTAGTTTAAACTGACCATATGATCATATGATCATGATCGCTAGACCTATAGCTAAGTTAGTAGCTAACCTAGTAGTTACTTAAGCTAAGCTATAAAGTGGCGCTACCAGGTATTGCGAAAAGAGTCAGAGCCTCGAGTATTGGTATTTGAAAATGACACTACCAAAACCTGCGTAAGACATGGCTTACATATAATGAAAATATTAATCCATCATTAATTCCAATGACCTAGAACTATATTAATATTTACTAACCACAATTATTTGGAATAAGGATTTCCTCCCCGGAATAAAGCTGATACATGATAACACATATGTACATACAGGCCACCATGCTTTAATACTATGATGATCACATGGAATTGAAGATTCGATAAAGCAAGGATGGCTAGTATTAATGTTCCTACCGGGCAAAGGGGGGGGGGGGGGGGGGGGGGGGAAGGATCACAGTTGGAATACATTTAGGTTGACATCTTTCGTTATATAGAATTGATGTATTGGATATGAAATTAAAACAAAGGAAAATATATATGGATAAAAATTAAAGGTATAATTAAAAATAAGTAAAAAATAAACTATTGAAGATCGAAGATAAAAGATATAAAAGATCAAATAGGTTGAATTTCATAGAACCATAAAAGATGAATAGCTGAGAGTAATCAAGTATGATTCGACTGATCAAAATCCCACGTCCCATTCCTCGCCTCACTGACCTCCGCGCCCACAAGCGCCTCATGCATACCCCCAATTTCCTTATTCCTACAAATAGCATCAATCTCAAACTCCTCACCAGGACATCCATGCCTCTGAGGTTGAAAAGTGAAAAACCCCAGAGAATTAACATTATGCAAAGGATATTCAATAGGAACGGTTCCGCATCTCCTACACCCATGTACCAAAAGTTCCTTCGCAAGACGTTTGACATTCCATGCTGTTAACCATTTCCCATTGTCTAGTGTTTCGTAATATGAAGTGTTTACACGACTTCCGAAGTCGAACCAGGCGCAGAGGTAGCCCGTTGGTTTTGCGGGGAAGACTAGGGAGTCTGCGCAAGCGATCATTTGGAGATGGGTGTAGGAGACCTCGTCGGGGATTCTTTCGAGGAGATGGTTTAGAGATGATGAGAGGAATTTGTGGTCTACGCGGTCGAAACTGCAGGCACTGGGGCCGCGGCAGTTTATGCCGTAGGCGGGTTTGTTGTTGGCAAAAGATCTAAGTTTTGGGAGTGGGTCGGGGTTGGTGTTCTCAGGTGGTGGGGAGTTTAGGGAGCTACCGGTGGAGTTTTTGTCTTTGAGGGAAAGGACGGCGTTGAATATTGCGTTGAATAAAGAAGTGAATGGGTTGGTACGGGGGACGTGGGGTGGGGTTTGAACTCCTGGACGGAGAGGTTTGCCGGATGCATCGTGGTAGGGAGAACTGAAGTCCTGGACTTGGGGTTGTGGCGATAGTGACGGAGGTGGGGGTGGAGGAGGGGGCGGTGGTGGTGGTGGAAGTGCAGCTGGCGTGTTTGATGTGGCCGAATCGACAAGCGAAGTAAATGGCGAATCTTCGGTTTGATAGGGTGCATAGATCGTGGGTGATTCCGTGCTGGATCCTGGAGTTGGACGGGGTTCGATGTAAGAAGATGGTTCTTCGGGATATGGGTTTACTGAAGAAAATGGAGAAGGCGTGCTGTCTGTTAGAAGGGAGGGAATAGGGAATGAGATGGAAGAGTCAGTGGTTGTGAAACCGTTAATATCAGTTGGCTCCGAGGGAATAATACTGCTGAGAGATGTGGATAATGTGGCAGCGGAGCTTGTACCGAGCTCGGAAAAGATAGTATTGGTATTATTGTTTTCAACCAGGAGGGGATCATTCATGAAGTCGGTGGCTGTTGGATTGAATTCGTGCGGAACGGGGTTGCCAAAGCCGATGCCGAGTAGGGCGAGGAAAGGTAGCAAATTCATCCTGGAAAATTAATAGATATTTCCCTCTCGTTCTGTTGGGTACGTATATGATTGTCTGGTGGCGGCGAACAGCCTCTCTTTTGCGAACCGGGATAGGGGTATTGTGGAATTGATCTGAATACAAGGCCGGGTTGAGGCTACTGAAGCCGGGGGTAGCGATGGGATGACACAATGCTGTTATTACTACATATCATGCTGCGTACCCGGTCATTTCTAAACTTAACATAAAGCCCCAGCTAATTAGCTAGGGGGTATTGGGGTATTGTGCCATTGTATACTATATACATGGAAGTGTGTCATAGGATCATACCTTAGAGTGTTTTTCCGTGGAAAGTCAGGATCTACTCGATTGAGTACATATATTGTACAAGCGAAGATCGATTTACTTTATCTTGATCGATCATGCATGGCACCGGTGCATGTGTGGGCACGTGGTTTTTATTTATAGTCTCTGAGCTCAACTATAGTAGCTAGTACTATCGTACAGCTCGAAGCCGGACGACAAACCTAAGTATTGTAATCTTTGGCCTTGACATAGCTAGCTGCAGCGCTGACGCTGAAAACGAAACCTTTTGCAAATTTGTCTTAAAGACTAGATGTGTTATCATAACTCTAACGCAGAAAGCGTGTGCGTACCCGATATTCCCTGCGCCAAATTATATTTTTAAATTTTGGTAATTATTATTAGTTAGTGTGATTACAAAAGAGGAGCATCTAGTAATCAGACGTTGACTTTTTAATACTATCAACTAGCTACGGAGCGAAGAACTATTACACATACTTTTGATAATACTGGTTGCCCTCATCCAGTCAATGGCATTTAATATTCGATTCGAGCCCCGGGCCATGATAGCTTAGGACATGGTGTTGACCGTGTGGTATTCTGAAGTCCCAAAAAGGCAGGTCTTGGCATCGGATCTTGTGCTGATGCTTGGCACCAGACTTGGCTGTTATCTGCAAATATCAGATTGATCATGAATCACTCTGGCTCATAGTACTTCGAGCCTCACTTCGAGCCTCACTTCGAGCCTCACTTCAGTGCCGCATAGTTAGCCAATGATGTTAAAATTCTGCTAAACTGTGAGAATTCTGGTTGACTGGCCTTCTTCCATCAGGATCTGACGGACATTCTTTCCATGCTCACAAGCTTAGTATATACCGTCAGACACTGTCGACGACAAGCATGAATTCGAAAGCGAGCGAGCTCGACCAATAAAGGCGGCATGAATTGAAGCAGACATGCATTACTAGTCCGTCTAAAAGAAGAAAATATGACGAAATGGCACTCCAAATTCCTGTGCTAAAAAAATTAAAAAAATTTAGAAAAAAAAAAAAAAAAAAAAAAATTGTTTGACAGCAAACAGCTTTTTCTGCTGGAAAAGGCCTTTTCTTGCCAACCTCAACTCCAACACACTCACCTTTTCCCTCTCAATTCCTTCAACCTCACCTCCATCAACAGCTACCTCGTCATCACCATCACCATCAACATCACCATCGTTTCTGTCCACTTTCAAGGATAGAAAAGATCGGACTCACCAGCTTCAGATACAGCTGTGTGTGTGATTTGTAGATTCTATTGGCCACTAACCGTCAAATAGATTCTATCTTACCAACTGAGGCTTACGAAAGTCGGAAAAACCCCCCCACTTTCCCACCAAAGCTCAGCTCACCCCACCTTACATCCTAATCTCGACCTCTTTCGACATATTTTTCATTCACAATGCCACCAGTCTCTGCTTCCAAGGCCAAGCGAGAGGCCAAAAAGGCCGCCAAAGCTGCCGGTGGTGATGACGATAAACCAAAGAAGACTGCTGCATCCCGTGCCGCATCCAAGGCTGGCTCCAAAGCCGGCTCTAAAGCCTCGTCTGTAGCTGGCGATAGCACTCCCCCCGAAATAGACGTTGCCGATGATGCTGCAACCTCTGCATCAGCTCTCGCCGACGTTGCAAGACTCACACTCCAGGAGGATAAGCATGGTCTCTCTGACCGTGTCACAACTGGTGTTCTGGCATCTCTTGTCAGCTCCAGGGATTGCAAGATCGATTCTGCCTCTCTTGTGTTCCACGGAAAGGTCCTGCTCGGTGATACCACTATCGAACTTAACTTCGGGCGAAGATACGGTCTGTTGGGCGAGAACGGTTGTGGTAAGAGTACATTGTTGAAGAGTATCGCAAAGAGAGAGTACCCTGTTCCGGAGCATATCGATATCTACCTGCTCAACGAGCCAGCTGATCCAACCTCCTTGGGAGCTTTGGAGTATGTCGTCAAGGAGGCAGAGAACGAAATGAAGCGTCTAGATTCTCTGGCGGAAGAAATCCTAGAAAAGGACGGGCCAGAGTCTCCCATTCTCGAGGATCTGTACGAGGTATGCAAACAACAACCTCCACCTGAAACTGAGCAACTGCTAATGAAATACATAGAGAATGGAACAAATGGACCCCTCTACATTTGAAACTCGTGCCTCCCTCATTCTTACTGGTCTCGGCTTCAACCCCAAAACCATGAACAAGATGACCAAGGACATGTCCGGTGGTTGGCGTATGCGTGTCGCCCTTGCCAAGGCCCTTTTCGTCAAACCATCTCTCCTTCTCCTCGACGACCCAACTGCCCATTTGGATCTCGAAGCCTGCGTATGGCTTGAAGAATACCTCAAGAAGTGGGACCGGACTCTTGTTCTCGTCTCCCACTCCCAGGATTTCTTGAATGGTGTCTGCACCAACATGATTGATATGAGATCGAACAAACTTATCTACTATGGTGGTAACTACGACTCCTACGTCAAGACCCGTGCCGAAAACGAAACAAACCAGATGAAGCAGTACCACAAGCAGCAGGAAGAAATTGCACACATCAAGAAATTCATTGCATCCGCCGGTACTTACGCCAATCTTGTTCGACAGGCCAAATCCCGTCAGAAGATTCTCGACAAAATGGAAGCCGATGGTCTCATCGAAAAGGTCACCCCGGACAAGGTCTTCACTTTCCGTTTCGCAGATGTTGAGAAGCTACCCCCTCCAGTCCTCAGCTTCGACGATATTACTTTCAGCTACAGTGGTGAAGCTAAGGACAACCTGTACGAATCTCTTGATCTCGGTGTGGACATGGACTCCCGTGTGGCTCTCGTGGGCCCCAATGGTGTCGGAAAATCCACTCTCCTCCGTATCATGACAGGCAAACTTAACCCCCAGGGCGGCCGAGTGTCCCGACACACCCATCTCAAACTCGGTCTGTACTCCCAACATTCAGCCGAACAACTCGACCTTACAAAATCGGCGCTCGATTTCTGCAGAGACAAATTTAGGGAAAAGAGCCAAGATTACCAATACTGGCGACAACAGCTCGGACGATACGGATTGACTGGTGATGCTCAGACAGCGTTGATGGGTACATTGAGTGAAGGACAGAGGAGCAGAGTTGTTTTTGCGTTGTTAGCAATCGAAGGTCCGAATATGTTGTTGCTTGACGAACCTACCAACGGTTTGGATATTCCTACCATTGATAGTTTGGCGGAAGCTATCCACGACTTCCAGGGCGGCGTTGTCGTCGTCAGTCACGATTTCAGGTAAGGCTCACATTTTCAATCCTGGATATAAAATAGCAGTGAAACTAACAGAATTTGATTCCAGGCTGCTCGATAAGATCGCAAAGGACATCTTGGTCTGTGAGAACAAGACAGTCAGAAGATGGAATGGTTCTATCGCCGAGTACAAGAACCACTTGAGGAAGAAGATGATTGCGGCCGGTGCTGTCTAAATCTGCAAAAGAAAACCGGCTCTACCCTTTCCCCGCCTTACCCGGGTGCTACTTCTGTTGTCTAGTATATAAAAACTAGGTATCTACATATTTAATTTGTTTTTCTCTCTCCGGGATCCTTGAGGGGTTGTTCTCCCATAAGCCCTTTCTTTTTTTTAAAGTCTTTTTATAGGGGTTGTTGGTATGGTTAGGTGGGATGGATGCAATGGTGGAAAAGTGATTTTTTTTTTTTTTTTACTATGTGCATCTTTTGAGTATAGATAGAATGACTTTCTTATCTCTTTTTATGAATAAAATGGCGGCATAGGGTTCGGTGGAGACGGTTGTCTATTGTCTACTTTACCGAATTAGATTCCTGTCTATTACATATACACTTCGTTGCCTGAAATTACTAGAATTCGAAGTATTCACGAGAAAGTTTCCAAGCATCGCCTCATATCGGGTGGGTTTAGATACAGACAGTATACCTGTTCCTAGACTAGGTATACCCGTAAGATATATAATCGAAGGTCGCTGAATCAAACTTATAGGCAATCTTGAACTGGGCCACTACAATACAAGACTACCTCTTCAGTATCGACATCTACGGATATCTAAACCAAATGCCTTCGCATTGATTTTATAGATTAGGATTCACGATTCTACATCTGTTCTACTAAAACGCTTCTAGGTTAACGTTATATATATAGATCTAGACATGCGCTTCGGATTTTGTCTGAGAAGTTGATACAACCTGTAAAATACGTACGCGCATTGATCAATATTGCAATGGGGGCTTCAAATTCATTCACGACCAATATCGATATCTCTGACGGTTCGAGTTCGAGGCGTAACTCTTACGCAGACAAAAAAAGAAAGAAGCATATCATTTAATTGAAATGGTATTCTTTGATTTTATAGGCCTGTACTCAAAGTATTTCTATAGGTTGTGTCCCAGATATGACATGTGGGGCCAGAGGTTTACTACACAGTAAGTTGCAACCGAATAAGACTAAATCAGGGTCGACGTCTCAGAAACCTGACTGGTTGGATCAGCTAACTGAGGTCTTGCAGCCTTATGAGTGTTCCCCGTGTGAACGGATAGAACGCCTTATACAGTTTGTCTTTGATATATTATATTATAAGTCATGAATGAAGTGTGTTATTTTATGTCGATTTCGTATTCCGTAGACTATTGAGGTTTCAAAGTACTATTTATCGAAGATCGACACCTGGAGAACCCGTGATCATGATAGTGTCCAATTTCGTCCTAACGGCCACGAGCTAGGTTACGTAGACCTATAAGATTGCCTCTAAATAGCCCCTGATATAACGGTAACATACGCCGTCACTGATAGTACCTTACATACTTACATTCTACATCCATCAACGGCCCCCCAATTGGTTAATATATGCAATAGTAATCACATTAAATTTCCACGGATTTGTTAGTTGAGCCGACGCATTCAATTCAATCAACGATAATTATACCTCTCAACAATTTCAATAGTATCGCCTGCTAGCTCCATCCCGAGGAGAAACGTTAAACCGTCACTGTTGCATCCCGCTCTATTATCAACGTTCGTATGTGTATGAATACCTCGTCTCCATGAATTAACAGGAAGGTGTGGTTTCTCTGCCATCTCTCTATATTGCAGGTTGTTTCTCCAGAAACTTTCCTGTTTGGGGAACAATCCACAGCTAACCGAAGTGCTGGTGAGTACGGGTGGAGAGGGGACCAGCTTGCGCAAAGGAAGTAAAGGCAGCGGGAGGTTTAAAAATTTACGCAGCAGGGCGACTTCCAGGGAAAACCCTGGCACCGGGGACTTTTGCGATTCGTCAGTTCTTATTTACAAAGTGGCACGGATCAAGTGTGAAATTCGAACAAAAAGCTTGGGGAATTCGGCAAAGCTGGACCAAAACGCCAAAGGAAGAAAAGAAAATGCTTGAAATGTGGATGAAGTGTTAGGCTCCCCACAGTTTACGGCTTGTAGCACAGACGTCTGTCTATTGGTTCTTTGAGCATAAAAGCTCGCCAGAACGGTTGCAGTGGAGGAGGGGGTTGAAGTGGAGTCCCCTCGTGATTGTGGGTTATGTAAGTCACTTAGATGTTTCAAGGAAATCAAATTAATTGTTTCTTCGGCATCTTCTATTCGTTGTAGTATATGCGGTTTGCCACCGCAAGCTATTATAAGAGGGGTATAAGAATCAAATCTGGGGAGATATATCAAAAAAGGATAGACGGTATGGTACGTGCTTAGGCAACAGAAACGCGGGTTGACAATCGAGAAACTTGTATCGATAGCCGGTAGAGCCCGAGTTTGGCGAGTGATCTGAGATAATCGATATTGATATCATGATGTGTCGATATCTCGCCTCTCGGATTGGTAGATTGTAGATTTTAGGAGCTTAGGCACTAACCTCTGGGTCGGGGAGGTTGAATCCTGTGATGATACTCGACGCAGGCCTGAGCTATGTGCATGTATGCACATCTTATCTGATATATCCTGCATTGCTGTTATACGTATTGAGTTTATTGTATTAACTCCGAAGGGTTCGTTGATGCTTCCATGGTTTCTAGAAAACCAGGCTTCCATAAGTATGGTCGCCGTGCGCATTAGAGCTGCATAGAGTGGCTGGCAGGCGGCCATGTGCTTTGGCCAACTTAACCTTCGCTCACCTCGTTTTTTTGATATTTTGCGCGCGCACGCGACCAAAAAAGATTAAGGGTCTGTGATACCTACCTGCAGGGGCACATATTCTTCTTTCTCTTATTACAACCGTTCATTCATTAATTGTATGAACAACCAACCAGGCTTTCAAAATAGTTCAGACGAGCTGAAATTAATGTGAGGTCGAAAGAGGCTCATAGGTGATTAAGTGACGCAGCGCCTCGGAATTCCCAAAGAAGTTCGGATCAAAGTCTTAGCCTATAAAAAAAATTTTGCTGCCTAACACACACCTCTCACCCTCCTGCAGTTCCAGCACCTAACCCGTGTTTGATGTTCACCGGAGGCAAAGGACTCGCCGGGACAAACCGTATATTATATCATATTATACAGTACATATCATTTTATCACACGTGGATGAATAATCCCATGGGTTTTTGAGTACCTGATTCGGTATTCGAGTAATCTTTTTGGTTATAACTCGTTGATCTATAGATCTTTTTGTTCAGCCGTCTATTGAACTGTAACGCCGAAACGCGGTTTGTTCTCCTCGTCCCGAAGTGCAGACATGTGAGAGAAGCAAGAGGTTCCTTACCTCAATTGAGTTAACGTAGAGAAGTTCCCTCAACCGTCAACCCGTCAAATCGAAAGAAATAGGTATCGAAGGATCTACAAGCCTGCAGGCCGCTGCCGTGTCTGCCGTCTCCAAGATTCCGAGAGCTCGTCACTTGCAGTTAATGACAGGTAGTTATCGAAATTATCGCTATCTTGATTATCACCTTCTTTGCGTCAACTTCCATGCGGACGATACAGATCGATCGGATATGGCACGCATACAAGCAAAAGTAAAATAAAAGCGCTCAAATCATATTGCGATCCTCCTACCCAAATCCATGGTGAGCCATATCTTCTTTAGCTTTAAAAGTACAAACCGCAGGTAGGATTTGACGATAGCCGTTCGTCGTTCAGAAAAATGCTTGTAAGCGGGAAACTTGAACAAGGGCCATCCAAGATCTTTTTACCCGTTCGAGGTCCCCAGGCTGACGCCCATGACCTAATGGCTTGCTCGCTTCGACCACCCCAGATTAGTCGAACACCGCTTGTATCTGGTCGGGCGGTGCTGTCAAGAAACACACCAACTTAGTTCTAACGTTCCATGCAGCGTAAGAGGGGCCGCCCTTTGCCCAATTCTTATTTTTTGTTCGGCGGCGCCCCCCAAGGTCTCAAGGCAAGACAGACCTGTCGACAGCTGCGCATCGGTGCGCCAAAACTCCACTCTCCAATCGTATTTCCCATCAGGCTGTCCCTAATTTTCCAAGCAAAAGGGTGCGACATGTCTCAAATCTGCAGACCGTTGATCTTCTACCTTTTTTTCTTTTCTCTCAGGTGGTAAAGAGGTGTGTGGGGACCTGATGTGAATGGTAAAAGCGTTGGAATTCGACAGGCAGAAACAAGCCACCGTGCCCCTCATACATCAGAACATGTAAAATACCGTCTGCTAGACCTACATCAGTCTGCATGAGCTTGGAAAAGCAAAGGGGAACCTGTGCAAAAGCTCGCTGCTGTTTTTGTAGTTAGTAGAATTATATGCTAGACCATTTTATGCATGGTTCGATTCACCTTGTTTCGCCATGACATGAAGAGTTCACGATCTATATATGAATAGAATGTTTCCCTTCAAGGGCCCTGATGAAAAAGGTCTTGTTTCCGTTTAGTCGCTTATGCAACATCATCATCATCATCCATCAAGGAGAATAAAAACGATCTACCAGGATTCAATCTTAAAAAAAGAACCCATTCAACATTTTAATCCCCTTACATTACGAGCTTCCAATTTCTCAAACGATACGGCAAGAGCCTTGGCCTTTATCCATTCTAGCTGTTTTGTCCTGCAACTTGCCTTTAAGCTACTTTAGCTATTTCGACAAGTGTGCGGCACCCGCAGCTACCAAAGTGGGATTAAATTGGAATTTTTGCATAATACCGAGGGAGATTCTTCTATTCCCCCAATTTTTTTCCAGCAGGGACATTCTTTCATTTCTTCAATTTTTCATTCACTCAGTCATTCATTCATTCATACACACTCCTTTTTTTTGTCAGTTGCACTTTTACAAATAGGATTTCCTTTTTCGAACCTTTTCTACGTCGACAGCGAAACATAAGCGGAAACATCGACGGGATCGTGATATCTCGAACTCCGCATCGATATCGCTATACCTAGCGTCGACGACTATTCACATCGATTACCGCTTTCGTCAAGTTACACAGGCCGACGTTGCACAACGCATTTCGAAACTCCAACAAATCCTATATCCTATAACCCGCCTAGGCTGCAAAGAATAACTTCAGATACGCTGGAGATAAAAGAACAAGGAATACAAAATAAGGTGGCTTTATACTATTCCTAAGGCCTCTTGTAGGCCCTTGTGTCTTTAGAGGCCGTAAAGGCTTGAGACTTTGGGAGGATTCTATCACTGTTTGGTTATCCAACGGATTATAATACACCGCCGCAGCCATGGCGTTCACGACACTTTCTTTTACAATTGCCGTCTTGAATTTGATCGGTAGTCTTTCGTCGTTCCTTGGATCTGGATTTATTGTAATAACGTACTTGCTATTACCGATCAAACGACATTTCCGACATTCGTTGATTCTGAATTTAGCTATCGCAGGTACGTAGACATTTCAATCAGACGTCTATATGATCAAAGACTAACACATCTGCTATAGACTTCATAAACAGCGCCAATAACTCCACATCCGGCTTGTGGCGTCTTATCAACCGCCGCGAAATCCCAGACAGCCCCGGCTGTATCGCCAACGGCTTTTTGGGCCAACTCTCCGTCCAAGCAACCGACACCTCCATCCTCGCCATTGCAATCGTCACAGTCTGGTCCCTCACCCGCAAAATCACAATCTGTGAAACCCTTCCAAGAACAACCACAACTCTAATCTGTGCCGCGACATGGATACTCCCCTTAACCACATCATTCATCGTCTTGGGTATGAACCGCTACGGACCAGTTTCTGGAAACTGGTGTTGGATTAAAGCCGAGCCATCATATTTTCGATATGTGATGACGCATGGCTGGCGGTTTGCTTTTATCTTCAGTGAGATTGTTATGTATACGTATCTACACTTTTATATCCGAAAACGTTTCGGTGCGTTTTTGGATGCTAGTCGGTGTAGCTCTCATACCGGCCGGTCGACGGTTCGTGATGCTGGGGCGGAGTTTAGAAGCGATTCTATGGCTATCAGATTAGATTCTGTCGCTGCTAGAAATGATTCTTTAGCTCCACCTGAAGGACCACACCGATCTGATTCTCAGATGCCTTTCAGTATCACCGATGAAGGTGACATCAGACCAGTTGGGGCTCAAGGACAAGATCTTGAATCCGGCGAGGCATACGTCCGAACTGAAGTCTGGATTTCAGAAACATACGACGATAAGACATTACCAGCACACGCAGTCACAACTACTATCACCAGCGCAAGTAACAGCCTTGAACAACCACCTATAGAGCTAAGACCCGAAACCGCAAATACCATTGAAAGCCGCCGACCAAAGTTCAGTAATCCATTCGCACATCGTCGAGCCGATGAAGATGATCTGGCGGACGTGGACGTCAATGACGAGAATGAGCGAAAAATCCGACAACAGAATGCTTCGCGGTCGAGAAGGGTTAGGAGAATTTTATTGTTGAATGCGTATCCGGCAATGTACATTCTTCTATGGATTCCAGGAATCATAAACCGTCTCATCGAAGCTTCGGGCGGAAAGAGCTCGGTAATGCAAATTATGCAGGCGAGCACACAGTTCGTGGGATTGGCCAATGCGATCACATACGGCTGGAACGAAAGAGTCTGGAGACAGCTAAAAGACCATATCGCTGATCGATGGGGGAGCGACAGGAAGAGAAGTGTGGAAGAGCTTGCGGTGCAAAAAGTCGAGCTCGAGAATAGATTAAGAGTTGGATTGAAGGGAAGCAAAGAGCGTCTCCGAGAAATCAGAGATGGATTGAGAAGCCCGAACAAGAGGGACGACGATGAATTACCTCTCGATAACCACGGCCAATTGATGTATATCAATGGCGCATGGCAGTGGAGTCAAACCGCGAGTATCAATTCCCAAGATGGAGACGCGGATGACCGTGAGGCCTCTAGAGATCCAGAACCGAGACGAGAATGACTTACTGGAAGTTGATAATTAATGGCTTTCATTTGTTTTTTTATATCCCATTTAGCGATTTGTTTCTATGTTGCATTTCCTTTGTTATTCTATTCAACAAGATAGTTATTTGATACCCCTGGAAGGAGGATATATTTGTGACTTCAAAGAAAGTCTGGGATTAATCCGGTTGTATATTAAATTATACCAAGACATAATAGATCTATCTAGATTCTAAATATTCAACATGATACCTAATGATAATGACAAAGAAAATGATATCCTTTTAATATTTTACGGCCAAGTTGCAAAGCCGGGTTCGGTAATAAAGTGCAACAACCTGGCAGAGCTTCGAGAAATACATAGATCCAGAGGAAGTATGTACTCCTGGACACTCAACCAAAGCATCTTACCAAACCAATAGGAATTCATAACATTTTCGACATATATATTGACATTGACTTTTCCATTCATAGCTCCCATCTACTCGAACAGTTCCCCCACAGCAGCCAGGACAGTATGAGGGACTGCTCCGCCAAACAATAATTGGTAAAATTTTTCCTGGAGAGATCTTCCAAAAAATTCTGAAATACCTACTTGGAAACACTATGATGGCAATAGAGGCCAAACATTATCAAGAAACCTTGATATCGATTATGGGGAGGGAACGTACACTGGATCACGGCTCGCATTATAATTACTGATATTTGGATATACTTCTATAGCCAACTTACTAAATCTACTATGTACAGTATTGTTGAAATACAAATCATTAACTTGATCGATGGCAGTATCATTTACATAAAATAACCTACACGTATCGGATTTCCTTGGGCAAACTTTTGCTCGTATAAGACCAAGACTAGGACTTCTATAGATCTAGATATTGAGTGCATTATGTATTAAACCACGCAATAGCCTAGGCGCCTTGGCCTAAGATCTTCTCGTCACAGCGATCGATTCTTAAGCCTACCATCGAGCGCGAGCCCGCTACACTTGCTTTCTACTAAATAAATATCAATGCTTTGTATTACATGTATAAAATACCCTCGAACACAAAAGGTTTCAAAACGGTACTCCAATACGAAATATCAAATCAAAAGAAATGCAAATCCCAACCCTCAAGCCCGTGGTAACACAGGCGGTTACTCTCCAATAATACAACATACATTGCATTCCTTACTGCAATTGTTGGATATTTCGTACTCGTGATCAGCAGAAATACATCCCTCGAGCATCAGACAACCCTCGAGGCTCTTACCTCAAAATTACCTATTCTATTATAATTATAATGCAGATCATACCGGCAATTCGTATTGGAGGTTGTACGGTTGTGCATGCAACATGTATATCTATAAAACGCACGCTGTGTAACGTCGGCATGTGTACCGGCATATGGGTGGGCCGTTGGAGTAACCTGGCGCTCCGAGCTCGAGCTCTACGGACACATTTTCGCCTCAAATTGTGTGAGCTCACTATCATTTGCATTTAAGATGCAGAGGTAGATTGTGATTGACACGTCACAGTGGAATATATCGATTCATAGAATAGGACATTTTTTAAGAAATTTCGAAAGATTCAAAATGCATGTATTTCGAGTCGGCCTAGATATTTCTCGATATAGATATTGCGGGGTAGTTAGTTGGACTGGTACCCCAGATTAATTCTAGCTCCAAAAAAGCATATCTAAATCTCCTTGATAGCTTCAAAATGACCTAAGGCTTATCAACCATTCCATGAAACCTCGTAGAATATTAGCCTTCCCCTAAGACTACATTAACTAACTATATGGAGGAGTTTCAACAGGATTTGTTCTATTTTAACGGAAATTTGTTGTGTATGTTGGAACCTGACCCTACAAGTGCTTAGAAATTATAGGGACATTAGCTATAGTCGGTCATATCATGTGAATATGCATAGTGGCCTCTTATTGAGGTTGAAGTCCTGTGGACTGGAAAATAATTGGTCTTTATCGCGAGACCAGTCTTTATGAAGCTTTAATTATACTGCGACCCTCAAACTTGTCTGCAACAATAAAGCTATACAGCTCCTTCAGTAATAAGGTCAATTGATATCTAAATCGACAGAAATATATATAAATTATAAATTCACAGCAAAAAAGTACTGACAAAGTAACTCATAAGATGAAATATATATACTTAAATAGTCTAGTATCAAGACGGTGCTGAGCCCACCAAAACGATTAAACACATATGACCAAAGAATCCTAATCCTAATCCTATAAACCTCGTATATACTCCAAACCTCCTCATCAAAACGACAACGTAAGAGAGAGAAACATGAAAAAACGAGGATGAGGAAGCAAATCCAGTAAAAAAGAAAACATCCGATACCGTCAAATATTCCGTGTCTATAATTTTTTTTATGTCGAAGAAAGAAACCCCCCCTCAAAAAAAAAAACATGAACCCATGGGGAAACAAAAAACTGTGATCCAACCCAAAAAGCCTTATGTGCATTTTTTCCAGAATCTCCCGATCTATCTATAGATATTTATAAAACACCCAATTACTCAATTCGCCTTCCCGTCCATCAAGATCTCTAAGAAGCCTGCCCATTCTGCCCCTAATCCTTCCCATTTGTAATCGTATCCTCCAGTGACACCGTTTTCGACCGCCACGTTTCCTCCTGCAGTCAGATCCCAATCCATTGCGGCTGCACCGCTATTTCCACTTGAACCACTCTGTCCATTGCCGTAGTCAGCTGAGAACCACTCTCCGAGTTCATTGACCGCAAAGTCACTCATCCCTGCCCAAGAATTACTACTACTGTGTGGCGAGTTCCCGTTGGGTGTTCCATTGGGTGCCGAGTATGTCCCATTACCACCGTTGCCATTCTGCACGTGAATCTTTTCGTATCCGGAAGGCGGGCTTGCGCCTCCGAACTCTCCCTCTCCGCTGACTTCAATGGTACTCTGTCTCCTGCCCATCTTCTCGGGGTCTGGTCTACCAGGACCGCCTCCGTTGCCAGTTGCAGCTGCGATCTTCCTCTTAACAGCAGTTGGGCTTCTGGCAGCCGCGTTGCTATCGCTGTTCACTCTCCTCAGAACCTCGCGGCAGAGGACTTCAAACGTCCTAACATATTTCAACCCACTACCGTCATCAATCAATGGCTTGGCCATCAACTCTAAAGTCCGTTGGCATGTCCTTAGCATTTCTTTTTGTTCTTGCAGTAAGGCTGCATCATTTGCCCGGGTAGTTTGAATATTTGGTAGGATGATATCACTTTGCTCATCTCGGGTTCTTTGCTGGGTAAGCAGTAAGCAATAGAGCACACTGATACCTGCTACGAAAACTCTGTACAAGCGACCTCTAGCAGGTTCGATGTCACCCATTGCTGAATCTTTCTGGTATAGCTTGATGATTCTCGTAGCAGTGACAAAGCAGATGTCAAGAAGATCGCTCGGTGGATGACCGGTAGGGCGGGGGATAAGGTCAATGATGGCTCGGACGAGAGTCAATTTCTCCTGGTAGAAGTGAAGATCGAACCAATCTTGACTGACGTAAGCTCGGCTCATGGGAACCGCACTAACTGGTGGTGTAGTGGGAGCGGTGGTACGCCATTCTTCGAGTTCGATAACGAAATCTTCGAAAAATGTGTACATTTTCCCAGGTGCAAGAACGTCGGCAATGTGGTCTTTCGGCTGATGCAAAAAGCGCCCGAAGAGAGCAACATTCATTCGAGATGTAATCTTCTTCAACTTAATATTGTGAATGAAGAAGGCAAGTTCGGATTTGATATTGCCTGTATGCTTCGGTATGTAGTGGGACATAAATGTCGGCAAGTCTTCAGCTACACCAATAAGCTTCTCATCATCAACGTCTTCGGGTAGGTCAACTTTGATGTCTTCGTCTGAAATACCGAAAGGACGGCCAAGAGTCTGTGAGGCATGTCGATCAAGGGAGTAGCATTGCCAGAAGAGGCGGCGTCTGATCTGCTCCTCGAAGGCGGGCATCGAAGGTGTGAACTTGCTGCGAGGGGGATTTAGGTGCATCTCATTCTCAACACAGATACGTAGACAAAGATTCGAGATGTACCAAAGGCTAAGACCAGTTGTACAGAAAAAACCAAGACGGGCGATGAAAAGTAGATTTGTGACACCATCTACCCCATGTAGACGAGGGATGCCATCGATATAGAACATAGCATTGGCATAGAACTTCATGGGGTTGACGGTATCCTTTTCACCTTGTCGGAAATGCCATACCGAAGCAATGGCAAACACCATATAGGCGCGGAAATGATCTTGAGAAGATAATGGGCGAGCATTGCGGATTCCCAAAAGAGATTCACAGACCCGAACAATCTCGGATCGGGCAATGAAGGGATGTTTTGGCTGGGCTTTCTCTAAGTAGGTACGGAGAAGTTGGAGACCAAGGTCCCGGGGTGGTGGGTTGGGCGGGGTCGAGCGTTGTTGACTGAAGCTTGACTTGCCGGCTGGAGCCTTGGCAGAGGATTTCTTCTTGGAGGAGAGCAACGAACGGAGAAGGTTTATATCGCTATGGCGAGTTCGGATAGCTGCTAAAATTGAATTGATGAAGCTATTTGTCTGTTAGTAAAAGATTAAACTTAATGTAATGTCACACGAGGGGACGAACTTGATCCCGCTTCCTTCGCCAATGAACCTGGCCTCGCGATCGTTGGCATCCTTGTCCTTTTGATTGATTCGCTGGATACCCGGGCCGTGAGAAACAAGAGAGTCGGGGCGAGTGATCCCGCCTTTCGGAGAGCTATTAACAAGAGAGTCGTCGTGGAGAGCTGCTTCGTCGAGACTGCTTATACGAGAGATGCTTTGCATGTACGACTGCAACTGGCTTATGCGATCTTCTAGCGACTCGACATATCTATAATTAAAAAACAAAAAAAAGTTAGTTAGCTAAGTAATAATTGACGTAGAGCCTTAATTGATTAATTGAGAATAAAACCATACCCTCTATGATACTCCTGATGGCTGGTGGGGTTGGCGATTGTGCATGCTTCGTTGGCCTTCTTACAAGCAGTGCATTGTGGTGATAAAGCGTCGCACTATCAATGAAATCAGAGAGAATCAGTCAGCATGGATGAGCATGTAAAACGGCCTCTGATCAGGGCCAGCGTCAAACGGTTATAGACGAAACGGTACCTTGATCTTCTTGCTCCTGCATCTCTGACAGGCAGGCTGCTTATAGAGCAGAGGAATGGCAGGAGAATCGGAGCCCGCTTCGGACTTTGAGCTAGCTCGTTGGGGTTCTTCGGAGACGGGGCGGGAGGACTGAGATCTGGCGACAGGCGGGAACTTGGCGGAGTTGGGGGCTTCCGGAGACTGTGACAAGCCGTCCTGCTTCTGGCGTTTCGCGGGACGCTCGAAATGCTCATCCATGATGCTTGATTTGAGGCTGTCGATGGGGTTCTTTGATCAGGAGGAGGAGAAGAGAGAAGAGATGAAGTTGGGAGGCGGTTTCGGCGATGTGCCGGCAAAACTCTGCGACAACACAAAAAGGGCACACGAGCAGGTTGTTCTCCTCAATAGCGAGTTCATGAGCGATCAAACAGTGCAATTGCGGGCAGCGTCAAACGAAAAGCAAATGGGATAAAAATTAAATGAAGAAAGCAGTGACTGTTTGCTGGTTGGTTATTTAGTTAGTTAGCTGGTGGTTGGCAGCATAGATTGCGTCTGGGAGATCTCGAGAGTGAGCTCAGTCTCGGTCAATCATTAATTCAGTCAGTCAGTCAAGACAGTCAGTTAGCCAGCAGAGCTTCAGCTTCAGCTTTGAATTGATCTGATCTGGTTGATTAATGCTTTATCGATGACGATAATGGAAGTTAACGGCGACGAAAGGAACGTCACAAAAGGGGCGGCGGATGATGCCAGCCTAAAGAGCCGGTGACCTTTCTTTTCTCTCTATCTCTCTCCACTCTCCTCCTCTGTCCTCTTTTTTTTTCTCCTTCGCACGAGGCCCCCAACTTTTTCGGGGTAGCAAGAGGTATGTCGTGTAAACTTTGCTTGGTCCAGAGCGTGTCTGTGGTGTGTATGTACGAGAAGGATGCTCCTTTGGGGAATGCGCCACCGTTCCTTCGCCTGCAATAGCCAATTGGCAGGCCCGTTCGGAGTCGCCCTTCGGCATTGCAACAGATATTGGGCCAGAGTACGCCAGAGTTTGGGGGTCAGCTGTCGCGAATGTGCCCAATTTTAGGCCATTGTTAGCTGACTGCTCCCCTTTCAGCATATTTGTGCACGCCCCGTGACCATGAAAAAATTAAAAAATTTTCAGGTTCCCGCAAAATCCGGGGAAAGAGCTCTTTGAGGTCGGAAAAAAAGAACAGAAAGACGTGGGGATGGAACGCTCCATGTTCCTCGTCGTCTCGTCTATGCAGGAGATCATTGAGGAGCCGTTCGAGGGTGTGCCCGTGTAGTAGGAGGAGTAACTAGCAGGTATGTTTGTGTATCCATGTGTATGAAATGTCCTCGTGTCCAATGCGGTGCAATTGCAATTCTGGGGATTCTTAGTAGGGATTCTGGATGCACCCGAGAATGCACATATCCCAAACTTTTCGAATTCATCGTTAGCCGTCGATGGACAGCGCTGAACTGACCATTCAGCTTCGGTTCTTTGTGTTAAGCTTATAGACCCCGGCCCTTGGGGTTTTCGTCTCGAGCTGCATGTCGACACATGATCCGTCAATAGTCAAAGCTCTAGAAGCTTGTAGCTCTCTTTCGAGGGCGCACTAGTTGAGTTGTCGAGGTGAAATTCTCGGAGAACCAGGCCAGGCTGCAGGGTTATCACACTGGCGTTTGCAATTGCCTATTGCGATTTGGGCAGGACGTTTTTCCATTGATTCCATTGACAATCCCATTTCTAATCATTTTCGTGAAAGGCTAAGGCGATGGCGAACGAAAACGAAAACGAATTGACCAGAATTGACCAACGAGTCTTTCTTTTCGTTCTTTCGATCTTCGATCACACAATGGCAAAGTAATTAGGCGTTTGAATTCTCTCGACGGCTATAGGCGGAGAGGAAAGAATGGACACATTTTTCGGGATGCATGCACATGTACATATATGTACTATACATACGCAACAGGGTTCAGATACGATAATCCGTACATACGTAAAGTAAGTACACACATACATATCTGCAATGTGTCGAGATGTGTGATGGTGATGGTGATGGTGGTGATGCTTCAGACGGTATGCTTGGAACGTTTCCTCGCATCCGTCTTTGCCAGAAGAGCATGGTTTTCATTGGCTTCGTTCCAGAACTTGATCTGGGCCTCCAGCGGGGCGTCGAGTTCGAGTGACATGAGTTTCAACTGCCATGCATCGTGGTAGAGCTCCAACTCTCCCCTAGCTTTGACTGTAGAATGCAGTCGTGGCATGTCCTTTCCCGTCATACTGTCCTTCCGGGCGACAGCATTTATGCATTGGCCGCTGCCGTCGTCAATACTGAACAGAATCTTCTTCTCGTGCTCGTCGATGGAGGTGACAGTCCCCACAATTGATATCCATCGAACGGGATGGCCGTTGAGGAAATAAGTCGATTCCGAATCAAACGACGGACTCAGAGACACTAAACAAGCCGTGATATCGCAGATGTACAGTTTCATCCATGACTTATACGTTGGAGACTTGTTGACATCGCGGCGGCGGGGTGGGTCCATGTTGAATCTGATTTCGATAATCCAAGGGTCCACCTCCACCCCTTTTCGAACTCACGTACTAGTTAGTTAGTAGCAAACGTGCTTAGGAAATGATCCCAGTTCAGACCGTCGCTAACTTAAGCTTCCTCCGAAGCATTAGCTAAGCTCGTGCTGTGCTTTTGGTGTGCTGTTGGTGGAGCAGTTCCGGCGTTTCTTTTGGTGCTAGTTAGTTTGGGGGGAGGTTGCTGGTTTGTTTGCTGGGAGGGTTTATATTGCTGCCCAAGTCCGTTCTCATCGCAAATTTCTTCGGTCGTTCCCCGACGCTACTCCAAAACCACCAACCTCCATCGTGCCCCCCAAAACCGACACCTGCCGACGACTCATCTAGGTCACTAAGTCTACAAGCATCTGAGTATATATATACAAGGAAATACCTTCCGGCTCCAGTTATGACGGAAGATAAGGCTGCGGCTGCAAAAGGTGCCAGCCAGCTTATGCAAGATGCCCTCTCCAACGGGAAAGGCGAAATGCCTATCGCATGTGAGCGATGTCGGCGACGAAAGCAGAAGGTATCAGCTACAATAATATCATCTTCGAATTTACTAGTCTAATCAGTCAGCTTTGGATGTCTTGTCTTCTAACTCTTCTTTGATATCATATATAGTGCGACCGGAAGCTGCCTTCGTGCTCCAACTGTTCGAAATCTGGCCACCAGTGCAATGTCCCCGACGTAACAGACCGTCGTCGAGCTGCCGGTGCTCAATCGGCTCGTCTTCCCAAAGGTTATATCGAACAACTTGAGGCACAGGTTCGGTTCCTGGAGAGTAATATCCAAGAAAAACTTTCCTCCCTTCGAGAACAGCACGGCACACCGGAATCCCAACCATCTAAGCGTCTTAAACTCGACGACGGTGCAGCATCATGGCAGGACCGATACATGCAAGGCCGGATGGAACTCGACGGGGAGGAAAACCTGCTTATGTTGTCTGCGACTGCTTCTATGACCCATGCTTCATCTGTCAACTCGCAGATGGAGCTTCCGGCTCCGGCGATTCACCATGACGTTTCCACCCTTCCGACAATGTCCATACTATCCCTAAGCAACATCGGCGACTCGAACGAATCGGGTCCTTTCACCTTCTCAAAGGTACTGAGCAGTATCATTCGCAGTGACGGCCGTAATCCTGCTCTCTCCACCCGGATAAACCCATTCTTCACAGACCTCGCAGACGCTATTCCTCACGTTCTCCCGGATATGGCAAGCCAGCTTTCCGGATCAACGGGTAGGAAACACATGGACAAGTACTTCCGAATGGTTCAGTTTCGATATCGTGTACTCGACCGTAAAGATATCGAGGAATACTACGAAGGATGGGTAAATCGGCAATCAAAGCAAATGGCACGTGCAGAAAGTGTATCCAGCGCTCGATCTGCCTTACAGGAAGATAACAACCCAGGGTCATCGGCGACTAGTCAGGCAGGCGGTCAAGCCGTTGCTGGTGACGGCACTGGTCCGCATCCGGATTCACCCATCAAGAACTTTATAATATACATGGTTCTTGCAATCGGGATCACCCTGGATGAGGACTCAGCCTCCCACTCTGCCTTCTTTTCCAATCATTTCCTCTTTGCTGCTATCCGGCATTTCGAAGCTGTTCTCGAAGGCTCTGAGGGCTCCAATGTTGGAACCGACGATCCAATCGATACTATCAGAGCCCTCCTCTTGCTCGCCATCTATAGTCTTTATAGTCCTTCCGCTGGCCCGACATGGCACTTTATCGGTCTCGCAATCCGAAAAGCTATCTGTTTGGGATATCATATGGATATGGTACAAGGCGAAGATGGTGGCCCAGTTGACGAACGTGTACAAGAAGAGCGACGCTGGGTATTCTGGACAGCATATGTGCTCGATAGATGTATCTGCCAAGCCTTGGATCGCCCTTTCAGTATCCAGGATACCGACGTTACTGCAAAACTACCGACCCTTTCTAAAGAGAATCCGCTTGATGTTTTTGCCCTTCACTTCATCCGTTACAATCTTATCCGAACCGACTTCATGACCCACCCGACCAAGAACTTTACCTACCACCAAACGAACCTCCTGTCCTGGCGACAATCGTTCCCTGTATTCCCAGTATCCATTGATCAGGATTTGCGAGATACGATCCGAGACTACTTTGATGGCTTGTACTACGGCGCATTGTTGCTTCTCATCAAACCGAATGAAAAGTACCGGCCTGTTGAGTCCGGTCCGTTGACGCCAAGTAACGGACTGAGTCTAGCAAACAGCTCGATGCAAACCTCACAAGAACACCGAAAGTTGTCACATATCGCCTTCGCATCCATCTACGTTCTACGTAGCGCCGCTAAGAGAGTAGAGCTAAGTAGCTTCATCAGTTGGTTGATCGGTTACAGAGTATTTAAGGCAGGATTGGTGTTTCTGAGGAGTGTCTTGATTCTGAGTTCCTTCAGAAGGAGGTACTGCACCGTTGAACAAGGTACATCAAAATCATCCTTATACGCTGAAGCCATAACATGCTAACATATATATAGTATCATCCGACCTTGGCTCCGCAATGGATGTCCTCACCGCCGTCGGCAGCAAATTCGATGACCTAAAACGCTATCGTGGCGTTTTCCGCATCTTAAAACGCGGATTCGAGAAGTTCCTCGAAGCAGAGAAAATGGGTACTAGACCCCCACAATTCTCAACCAGCGATATCGACTTCTCGGTCGTGAACATCGGAACCCTCAAAAGCCTACTAGAAGAAGTTGTCGAAATGCTATGCGAGATGAGTACCATCCCACCGATACCACCACCTTCCAACCCTGGAAGCGAAAGGGAACGTTCGAACAGCGGTCTGGTATGGAATAATTCCGGAAATAACAACGATATGACCAACAACGGTATGAGAGTTTCAGTCAGCAAACCCTTCGGAAACGGAGCCCTCATGACGCCGCCATTGACAACACCGACGGCACCTGGCGGATCCGCCGGAAGAGACGGAATGAGAAGCGGTAGCGCACCTGCTGCCACCCCAGGGGCCGCAAATACCTACCCTCACCATAACGGGGCGAATACCAATCGCTCACCGAAGGGGAATCCTAATGGTAAACAAGGCTCTCAGCCACATATCATGGGGATGACAGATCCTACGGCCGTAAGTGTGAAATGGGGTAACGGTGCAGCGGATATGGGCGGGATGGCAGGAGGGGCTACGTGGAACGGTGGGATGATGGGGATGGGGATGAGGGGTATGCCCGGTGGATTTACGGCACCGAGTGCGGAGATGGATATGGCGGATAAAGATCTGTATGAGATTCTGTTTGGGGGTAGTGGTGGTGGAGTTGGAGTTTAATATTCTATGATACCATGATTAGTTCTGAAGAAAGTTTTCTTTTTTGTTGCTTTTCTTTTCTTTGATTTTGAGTATGAAGTTAGTGTAGTTTTTGAAGATATTTTTTGGGAGGATTCTTTGACTTTTTATGTTTCTGGGATTTTTGATTTAGAGAAAAGCTATAAGCATACAGATCTAGGCAGTTGTAATTGCAATATCAAATGTTATGTTAGGCGTTCTTCGTGCTTTGAAGGAAATATGAATATTGAGGATACTGTCTCTGACTCGAAGTTTACATCTTAACTCGACTGTTCCTATAGTAATACTTTTATCCTTTGTGCGAACGAAGATATATAGCGTAGTAGTCTTAACACATTCGTTGAAATTTGGTGGGCTCAGCACCGTCTTGATACCAGACTAATATCGTAGATCATTAGGAACCTATATACTAAGTAACTACCAAAACTCTATCATACAACCAATCACCTTTATACAAGAAATCCACTACAAAACCACCAGTATTATTAATATATATAAAAGGGAGATCGAAGATATCCAAAAACCTGAATGAGATCAAATCAAGCACCAGGATAAAACAAAGGCCAGTTACTCCACATCGCGCCCCAAAAGTCATCACCAACGGGGTCCATAAAATCAAACCCAATACTCGGCGGTAACGCCAGCTGCTGATCATCCGGGCCCCCCATTACCGGCTGCATGGGTTGCATACCCTGTGGTCCCCCTCCTCCACCCCCTCCACCACTACCACTTCCTGTTCCAGGGTTTACAGGACTTCCATAATCTCCTCCCATTGCATTATTGTTTGGCCCTCTACCAGGTCTATCAGAGCCCCCCTGGGCTGTGGAGTCGAACTTTCGCTTTAGAGATTGAAATGCAGTTGGCGACATCCACCCTTTCCCGAATTGAGGACCACCAGGAGTTGTAGCGCTAAAACTTGTACTCCTAGTTCTGGCGCTACTACTACCCGTTGCAGCCGTTGTGATAATACTTCCGTTCGGAGTTCCGTTTGTAGTTGTGGTGATGATACTTCCGCCTGCGCTACCGGCTATGGTTATTCCGTTACCAACCATACTATTGGGTGTAGCGCTTACAGCGTCCTTAACCGCTTCTTCGATTTCTTCTTCCCTTCTTACCATGGCAAGATACCATTCCTTCATTGTTCCGAACATCCACATTCCGAAGTCGTATAAATCCGGTGGGACAATATCTTCAACTCCGTTGGCTTTATATCTTTCCCTATCTTCGTCTCGGATGGGTAATGAAGGTCGATGGAGGATTTTACAGATTTCAACCATTCGGTCTAGGTATATTTCCATCTTTACGGCGGAACGGACGACAGATGTATCCCAACCGTCGACGTTAGATGGAGATGGAATGAGTGCTATACCCGGTCGTGGTTCGGGTTCAGGTGTAGGGCTACGACTTGGTACCACACCGTGGGGGTTATACATTTTCCGCATAAACTCTCGTTTCTTCTTTTGTGCTACTTCGGCGATTATGGCTGGGTGTGGGTTTAGAGTTGTGTATTGTTTACTCGAGTATTGGATTACTGTTTTTTCTTTGATGCTGCATAGGTCGACGGGTTCTGTACCGCCTAGCGCGAGTTTGGAGAGGACGACGAGGGCGTAAGAGATGCGCATCCAGCATGGGGCGGTCATTTTGCGGTAGCAGCTGGGTTCGCAGCTGGTTATGCAGTCGAGGTATTTTTTGGTGTAGGAAAGACATTCGGAGAGGATGCCGATTCGTTCGGCGGTATATTCTAGGGATGCAGTTGGGGCGTAAGATGCTGTGGAGGCGGGTGGTGGTGTCATGTGTAAACCGATTTCGTGGAGATATATTCCCATTACAAAAATGGCGGGATAAACGGCATCGACTGTTTAGAGCGTTAGTATAGAGGTATAATATAAACTGGGGCAGGGCCAACATACAAGCCGGGTTGCGAGGGTCAAGGAATTGGAAGTCTTGTTCAATCATCTTCAGCTGAGATTGGAAGGCCTTCAAACTCATTTGGATTCTCAGTAGGTCCTGTTTGCCAGCTATTTCGGGTTCATGATACCGAAATGTTTCGCAGACATCTTCTTGGAACTTTTGTAACCGGAGCATCATGACCATATATTTGTCCGACTCAAACTCTGGACTGTCCACAAATGTTTGCTGGCATCTCCCCATATAGCTCGAAAAGTGGAGAGGTATTCTCTTTCGGAAATCGATCGATATCCTATCATAGTTCTTAGTTAAGGTTCATAGCAGCTGGCAAGTGAAGGGTACCTACGAACTACTAATCCACCAGCATCCCAAGAATGCCCTCCGAATCTCTTTGTTCCTAAACTCCTGCTCTTCAAACTTTTCCGGGTTTTCTGCGGATTCCGACCCAGCCTCAGAGAACATCGGACTTGAAATATTGCCGTCACCCCCTATAACACCCGTTGGCGGCTTGACTCTGTCTGGTTTCCGATCGTATGCCATGTCCGTCACTAAACTAATGAAGATATGCACCATTTGTAAGAATATCTGCGTCCTTGGCGAGAAGTGACATTGGAACCACGACAAATATATCAACCCAGCCTGTAGCAACTCCAGACTCTTTTCCCCATTCACAAAGATCTTCTCGCTGAACGCCCTTCGGAAGTCCCTATCTAATACTATCTGAACCCTTTTCTCGAGTCCCGAAGCGGTACACAGTATTGCCATTAGCAGCATTGGTTTCTCCCTTCGTAAACTAGTCGGGGTGGTTCCTGGTGGTATGACGTAGAACGGGAAATGCGCGGCCATCTCCGTGTATAGCGAAAAGTATTGTTCGGCTTGTGCTTCGCTAACTAAGTTTCGACCAATGACATCCTCTAGCGGTATTTTAATCGATGGTGGCGGCATTATGAAGTTGAAGTTGCTACAGTTGACATCGTGTCGAACCTTCTCCTGCTCTCGCTCTAATTCCTCGTCCCTTTCCCGTCGCTCCTTCCGTCGGTTTTCAAATTCGTCGTCCTTGGCTTTAATAGCACTAAGGCAAGAGGTCACATGGAAGTCCGGCATGGTATTATCGTTGACAAGGCTGGCGATAGCATTTTTGTCCCCGTTTTGATTGTGTAACCGGGATAAAGAAGGCGCAAGGTTTGCGAGTCCGATGGCAGCTTGTTCTTGGTCGGAGAGATTTGACGAAGAATTGGTATTGTTAGAAGATACCGATTGGGCGCCGGTGAGTAGCGCAACTAATCCGTCAAGCTTCTTCTCCATTTCGGCTACCCTTCTATAACGATCCATGTATGTTAGTAGTGCTATCCTATTATTGCGACGAATGGAGATGGGTATACGGACGCCTTGGAGGTGCCTTTCCCCCTCACCGGCCGGGGGGTGGGTTCTTCGACGACACATTTCTTGTTATCCCGTTGACACCTAACGTTTGATTCTCTGATTAGTTTTCTGATGCTGAAAGTGCATGTATATTTGGCATGTATATTATCGCAAAGCTTGCAAAGCATCTTGTGTATATCAAATAATAGACCAAGATATGCAAGGGCAAGCGTGGCAAATATAGTTCAGCCGTAGACGTCTACGAGGAAAACTAAAGGGTGCGGATATATTGTGCAATTATACCGAAAGTGGGTTGCTAGACCATATTAAGACTTTCGGAATTCTCAAATACGTACTTGACACAAACGCCACTAACGGTCCCCGGCCGACAGGCTATCTTCTTTGTCTTACAGTTGGTGCAAGCACGAGCTTTGGTGTTTCTCGGCCCAGTGTTGGGAGTCACAACCGGAAGCAGCGGTGGCGGCGAGCGAGGTTGCGCAGAGGAGCTCGAGCTCGAAGCTGTGGAATTATTATTGTGTTGGGGATGGTATGAGTGAATTGGCGGCAAAGCCGTTGCGGATGACCCGGAATTCATCATTCCAGTTTACTCTAATGCGAAGGTTGGTCAAAGAAGGTGTTTCGGCGAATAAAGACGCCTGCGCGCCCCGAAAGAATGCTAGTTCCGAGTGGATACGGCCGAGGCAGCGACAAGTATAGAGAGGTTTGACTTTTGGACAAGCAAGCAAAGCAAAGTGTGGGAAACTGCAGGTAACGTCGGCGTGCAAGGGGTCAGATGCAGGACCTGAGCTGGATCTGAGATCGTAAGAGGAGTGGGTGAGAAAGGAGAGCAAAATGACTTCCGTTCGGACCGAGGGATATTTTTTAAAAAAAGTTAACCCGCTGGCCTTAGGCTTAGCCTCTCGGTGCTGTTGGTTAAAAATGTCGAATTCGAGGCTCAAAAGAGAACTAACTATTGGCGTCCGGAAAGGCAGGCGGAGGTTGGGTATATTAGTTCCAGGAACCGTCGACGGATCTCGAGAACAAGAAGGATATCTTGAGGAGCAAGTCGATGCATCGCGATTCAAACATCATTTCCCAAATATGCTGACAAAGCCGCTTCTGGAAAAGGTGAGAATGCCGCCAGTTCTCCGGATTCCGTATTCGAAAAGCCCACTTTCATACCGGTTGTTCGGTAATCAATTAGACTCCGCCTTTCAATGCCACGGTCTTATTGGCCACGCGGGGTCAGCGGACCCATGTAATTCCGGAGCCCGTTGTTCTCCGACGGCTTGGCTGCCAATGAAATCCATGCTTAGAAATCCGCGCTTGGGGAATTGCGTGGCTTCCATGCAAGTTCCTTAAATTTTGTGTCTATACGAGTATAGCTTCTGGCACTCTGTATTTTCTCATATATTGACAAACATATGCCGACGGCCGCATTCTGCCATCCATATGGTCATTTTGAAAGATGGATGGATGGATGAAATCGGAGGTTTGCTTTCATGCACTAATAATATCCGGGGTAAAATGGCTGTAAGCTCTAAACACCAAATTCTGAGGTCAAGTTTCGTCACCACGATACACATTTGGCCTCACATGTGCGGAGAACTTCGCTGGCACTTAATTAAGTCCGGGTGGAATATATATATATAAATCGAGGGAGCTGCCAGCTGCTTACCATTTACTAATATAGTACTAAGTCGCCGTTGCCACTCGGGTTATAGTCGTTCCTACCGCCGGCTTCAGGATGAACAATTAACTAATCGAAGGGAATGGATGACATATTCAGACATTAAGTTTTGAAGCTTGCAAAGTTGAGGTTGATGTATTGGCGATGCTTGATTAATTGTTGCAGTGTTGCAGTGTTGGAAGAGCGTCAAACGTTCACATCGGCATAAACTCATGACTGCCTTTTCAACATACATCTAGAGAGCCAGAGCATTTAAATCATAGAACAATGGCATGATAACCGCACTCAGTCGACCACTTATTTCTGTCCTAGAACATTCTTGATATTCGATTCGTACAAGACCAGCGAGCCCACGCGCGATATGTATGACTTTTCGGGCGAATTCATCAGCTAGATGAAGCTCTGCCTACCGCAAACAAACACACATGTACACCAACAGGAGAACGACACCGCCACTGTGCACGTGCTCATTTAACTGTGGGGCAAAGCGGACCTCGAACTCCGGAGCCAGTTGATTTTGTCGACGTCTTCGGTCCGGGGTTTCAACAATTAGTTAATACTAAAAGTGGGTCCCAATGTTGCTGGGGACTGTTTCTCCACCAATTATTAAGTTCTCCCCATGAGAGCTAGTACTGGCTAGTCAGGTCCTCAACAGTCTAACGCTGAGTGTGTCTAACTACTAGTATCTTGACACTTGAATTAACTTGAGTGTGAAAAGGCACTCGATATCGCGATATCGATATTGGTGATTGAATTGAGTAGCCAAAAAACTTCGATTTCAAATTTCAGTTGGTTCGATCGAGAGAATATCACTATTCCGGGGGGGGGGGGGAATTTCAAACATCCCGGACCAGGCCTAGTCCGGGTTTGACTGATATCATATGTCAATTACTTCAATATCGCAATTGTGGAGCTCTCAATATAATATATCCGACTCTTCTAAAAAACGACGTTAAAAGTGAGTGATGACATGAACCTCATCCTCCGCGATACAAGGTTAACTTTGCAAATTTAATTTTAATCCAACTTATTCGAAAGTTACATATTCTTGTTTCCCGAGGTTTCTTTTACGAATCCTCAATGGTTTGGTTGGTATTTGCCTTCAGAAGTTCGAGATTCGAGAATATATATGCGCTTTCATGGATCCACTGGGAATAGTTCCCCATACTCAGCGCAGTATTCTCTCATAACAATTGTTTTTTCAGTGAAGCCTAGCTGAACCGCCCAAGACGTGGGTGCGCACGTGTGCTATGCCTTTAAGTGTTTAAATAGCATATATACATGTAAACTCAAGCGCTCTTGCGTAGATCCTAAACTTCCTGGCTAATTAAGAACAAGCTGACATATGGCCGCTAGTCAAGAAGGGTTATAAGCTAGTGACTTCGAATTGATGATCGATCATGGCTAATTATCCTGAATTACTGATATCACCTGATATTATACGCTTTCTAGATATGAACCCATTCCAACTTCAGAGTCGTGGAGTTATCGTGTTAAATTGCCCTTTTGGCCCATGTCCTGCGGTTTTGTAGGATCGAATATATATTATGCCCCGACTGTTGATTTTCCCAAGACGGAGGTCAAGAAAAACGACTGACTGTTAACATGTTGAGAGTTTCAATTGTCTCGAACAATCGTCGTCTGGAATCCTCGTTTTATCAAATTTGATATTTCGACGCCTTGCGACTACCCGCTCTCCCCAAAGCCTACGGCCGCATTTGATTTCAAAATCAGTTCTACCCTGGGCGAGTGCTGTCGCGCAATACCTCCCACCGAGCCCAAAACGCAAAAAACGCAACGTCTAGTACCAATGCCCTGCAAAACAACAGTGGTAGCCCCGTTCAACGGCCCGAGAGGCTTCGCCCGCGACCAAGAAATCGAATATATAAAAGTATGGCTTGAGGCCACCCGCAACAGTCGGCTTTCTCTGTTACAAGCAGCCCGAAGGTGGCTTTTCCTCGAGCGAATAGTGGATCCCCAAGCACGATTCACGGTTTTGAGAACAATGATTTTGAGGGGACATTTATGTCCGAACGGATAGTGAGTTTGAAGGTTTGGGGAGATTGAGTAGATTTAATGTTGGTTTATGGGAAGGGAATGTGCTGTTACATGTATTCATAATATAGGTTGCAAAATAGTTTGGAGGGAGTGGGCTCTTAAATGGAGTGGGCTCTTAAATTCAAGCCTAATTAACAGGAGCCAGATTTGCAGAGAATCCACGTGGTCCTAAGATGTGTATGTTAGCCGTAAATATTAAATGCAATGAATAGGTGGCCGGAAGAGTCCGAGAAAAAAGCAATGTATAGCTAAGAGACTGTATAACGAGAGATATTTTATTCCTCCTGTGGATTTATCTTCCTGTGCAACTTGATGCGACCTGATACGTGACCAATGCGACTAAGTATTCTATAGTTCTTAGCTACAGGGATGTATAGTAGTAGTTCATTTTTTGCTTTCTATAAATACAGAGTCTTAAAATTTCAGACGCACCGTAGACTACAAATATAAATAAACAAATACACGACCCTCAAAAGCTAGCGCATCCCTAACTTCCCGGACCCCCCGTTGATTCTATATCAGGATAATAAAGGAACACCGTGACATCAGTCTCCGAATCAATAACCGCTTTCCCATCCGGATCAGGCGCACAATTATACACAATATGATAAGAACACCTCGGCATAACTTCATCCTCTTCAAGTTCCGGCCTTGTTAACAACCTATTCCCACGAAAAAACTCAAACCCCAAAGCCTCTCCTACCAAAACCCTCTGATTTCCTTTCGCCACATTGGACTCACTCCTCCTCGCAAGCTGATGACTCGATCCTCCTGAATAGCGTGTGACGAGATTAATCCTACGCCCCGAAAGCAGAGTATCCTCCGCATTAGGGATGATAACAGGATCGTTTAGGTAATCCTTAAACCTCTCCGTATCCGCTAGTATAACAGGATCGTCAGGCTTAGGCGCTTTATCGACATTATATTCTCCAAGTTGTAACCAAGATCCCGTGCCCCAATCTATTTTCTTAATTGTACCTCTTAAGTACCTTGAATGCCCCACAATGGCAGAGTGGATTAAGAACGGTGCCTTCTCAGGAGGTACTGGAGCGATAAGCCCCAGGTCTAGCTCTCGATGAGTTGCGATGTATTCGGCATCAGGGTAGTGTGGCTGTACATAACGTTTCTTGAATTTGTTGAAAAGCTTTGTTTTCCATGCTTTGCAGACTAAGATGAGAGTTGTATACTGGGTTTTTTCGGCTTCATCTAAGATGAGGTATTGGATTTCACGGGGTACGAAGCTCATATTGTTTGGTTATAAGATCTTGGCTTGAAATTGATGATAGGTATTATAACTTCAAAGATTAATGAAATCGACATCGAACAACTGGCTGTATTTCAAGCTTGAAACGTAGTGAATGGAATCTTAAGAATTTTTGAAATTATTCTCTGAAGTTAGAGCTTATCTTCCAACAATCAATGGTCGTGTGAGAAAAAATCCTCAATCCATGTGACGTGGCTGTTCCTTCAGACCGGTTATATTCAGAGACACATGAACACCTTATCACCCCCATAGTGGGTCCTAAATCCCGGTTCCAAGTTAGATTGTTACAAAAATGTGGGTTCGAAGCCATACGCCAAGCCACGCGCAGACGTCAGTTTTTGCAGTGAAAAGGTTGTGTAACTAACTGATAATCGCCAGAGTTTGCGAAGCCTTTTGTTTTTTTGGTTTGTTTTTTTGTTAGCTAGCTTAAGCGCTTGAGCTATGCTAGCGATAACCGGGTCTCGCCGAAGGGGAATCACAAGGTGCCTTATCTTTGGTTTCTATTGTCTAATGGATTATACTTTTCTTCTTCCCTGTGCCACAGAATTTTCCTGGTGGTGATACTTATCACCTCGAGACTTTATCACATCTCGGGATCATATGAATTCAACTTATGTAAAGTTTGGAAATTTGAGCTTATGCTCCACGAAGTTCGTATATATCGATACCGGCCACTAAGCTCAAGTAGTTTATTTGACTCACAAAAGCCGGCTATCATTGGGAGCCATCGCTTGTCTATTCCGATTTTTACCAAAGTATATATTATAGCAAGCCTAAGCGGCCTTTAAGCCTAGAACGATAGCTTGGGAAGTTGAACGTCCCGATAGCTCTAGCCAGTGAAGTTAGCCTCGAAGTATAGTAAGCTCGCTAGAATAAATGCAACAAAAACAACACTGATGTCAAAAATGCCTGTCGTACTCACGCACCACTAGGGATACTTTCCTTTGATACATAGATAAAAATACATGAAGGAATTGTTCTAAGTGTATATTTCCCTTTTTTAGCATCCCATAATATTGTTTACCCTCCAACAGACTTTAATTTTACTATATGCACTATAGACGCTTAGCGTTGCATTTTGGCGGTTAATTTGCGGAACGATAATCATTTTTAATTGATAAATCTTTAATGACAACTCGCACCATATACAAATTCTGACTTTTTTATTACAAAGATCCCCTACTTTCTTTAATTCATTTTTTGGATAAGATCTTTCTGAGGGTGAATTGGGACGCATGTTTGTCGCGCCAAGCGAATATGGTTGGGTGTGTTTCCCCAACTCGTATCCCATAGTAGTCCCGTTTTAAACGTTTTAAGCCTCATGCGTAGACTCATGTTTACAAGGCTAGGAACGTCTCCAAAAGAAATGTATCTCTCTCTTGAATATAGATCCCAAGCTCCGACGTAGGTTTTATTCCCTTCAACTTCTGCAAAGCATCCTGCACCGGTGCCCATTCATGCTCCAACCCATCCAAGACCTCATCTTCAGTCAACTCCGGCCTCCCAGAATCATCCGTAACATTTCCAATGTAGCAATAAGACGTCTGATGCAGGTCATTGCGCCATTCTTCGACTACACCGATGCATTTTGTGTCGATGGAAGCTTTGCAGCCGGTTTCTTCCAAGACTTCTCTTTCAGCAGCTAGCTGGTAATCTTCGTCTCCTTCAACTCCACCGCCGG
Organism: Arthrobotrys conoides; assembly: GCA_036971725.1. Taxonomy (NCBI): domain Eukaryota; kingdom Fungi; phylum Ascomycota; class Orbiliomycetes; order Orbiliales; family Orbiliaceae; genus Arthrobotrys; species Arthrobotrys conoides. The sequence goes on along the minus strand of JAVHJM010000011.1, from coordinate 1,853,792 downwards.
GGAGTTTGTAGTAGTTTCCTTTTTTAACATGGATGATGATGATGTTGTCGTTGGCTTCTCGTTGGACGATGACGCGGACTGCGTGGCGGTCTTGGTAGTTTATTTCGTTTGATTGCGTTCCGATGGTTTTTGAAGGGATGCCGTCTGTAGATGGGGGTGCCATTTTCTATAATCGTAGAGGAGTTAGTATCTTACTTCATGATCGTATATTGGGTGAGCTATCGCTTTTTTTGGGGGGGTTACATTTGAGAGAAGTAATGATTGTAGGTGCTCAAGATGTGGTCTCGTACTGCAAAACGCCGGTCGGGCACAAGTGTAAGAAATAAACTCTGTGGTATTCCAGATTACTGAATCTGCGGAGTAAACTTTGATAAAGAATGAAAAGCAAGAGAAGTAACGCGGTAGCATTTATTTTCTGAGATAAAAAAGAGAGAGAGGGGAAGTTATAGAACGAGGCTACCGCTTTTATACACAAGGACAGGGTTGGATTTCCACCTCTCCTGTAATGCGGCTCTGCACTTAACTTATGCGGCTCTGCACCTTTCGGTAGCAATCGCCCGAACAAGTTTTGTCAAACAGAACAAGGCATGCTGATTTGAACAAAAGCCCCCACTTTCTAGCTCCATATGGCCGTGCATATGCGGGTTGTGACACAAAGCTCGAAGCCTCGAAAACCTGAACCCAATGCAAACCGCGAACCGCTTTTTCGCAAAGAAAAAAAGCTTGCGCATATGCATGTAAAGGTCGTATGATCAGAATGAACAGAATACCCATCTTATGCAAGATATCGATTTCAGCATCTCCACTCGGTATTGGACTAAAATGGGCCTTTATTTTAAGGTCCTGAAGGCATCATTCTATTCAGATGACATATTCGCTCAGATGCCGAAACCTATTTCCCCAGTTCAATTGCCACATTTGATATGCCGATATATCTCCTACAAGCTACTGTTCTAGGCCTAAGTATCCTAAAGCTTGCAGCTTATACCTGCATGACGCTAACGCAAGCCATGAAGGGAAATATTCCGTCGTCGAGACCATAAATTGCGGAGTCTGAGGATCCTGAAGGCGAAGAGATTTCAAAAGTTGTTATGATTGTTCAAGTATGAAGACGTATGTCGACATCGTGATCGAGCTGATAATTAGGAAACTGTTCTTCCGAGTGCCTCATCTAATGCATGAAGATAAAGGACCCTAGCAATCATCTTATCTTATTGCATAAATAGTGTGGAAGATGCTCGTAGCTTTACGTAATCTTGAAGACTATGGGCTAGATGACCTACGATGCCGCATGCGCATATGCATGGAGGCCGATAATGAGGCCGTGAGGCTCTACGCGGACATAACGCGATTAATCAATTATCAGCGCGATTTGAGGATTCTGCTGAATACCCTCGAGGCTCTAGATCCTGTTGACTTTAGGAGATTGTAGGTCAGGAATTGAGATTAGAATGATGATGGATGTGTATATAAGACGTCGAGATGCCATCATGGTCTCCAAATATTGAGTTCGAAATTGCGTCCATAACCAAGCTTATATCTCAATCTACAGATTTACCTATATGGATATATATATCTTTCAGCTCGAGAGTTCTAGTCTAAATATCTCTGTCCCTTCAATCAAAATCCAGTCTTAAACTTAGGCAATCGTAGCCATCCTTCCACCCAGATGCAAAACAACAGATTCTTTTACGACGAGACCCTCGGTTTACATATCAGCCACTCCCCCCTCCTCGTCTCATCCAGGGTTATAAAAGCAGCTCGAGATGTTGGTGTTAACGTAAAATGGAACGATAAAGGCTACATCAGTTCCATAAGCTACACCGATGCTCGAAAACTTTGTAACGCACTTGATATATACATGATGTCCGTCTCAGAGTATATGTCACTTCTCCAACGTGCTCCACAAATTGCATCCCCCCATTTCGCGGAATGGCTTTCTGATACGTTCTCCTTCTGTGAAGGAGACTATCTGGATGCCACGGGTAGAAAGTTGTTTTCGTATACCGCTCGGCCTGGGTGGTTTGATCCTCGTTTGACCAATAGCGAGGGTTATCCTTTGAGTCTTGTGGGGTGTAATGTACCTTCCATGTGGAAATTCTGGACACCGGGAGACCCCGATCTAGTCTCTGGGGCTCTAAGGGGTTTTGTATCGTCTTCTGCCACCTGCTCTCTTGATCTTGGTATTCCGGTTTTTGCCCAACATCCTATGATGATGATCCGAGAATGTTACCGGAAAAAGCTACTAGTGACAAAATCCCCAATTCTTAGCATTTGGTCTCGATACAACAGCCTCACTCTTTCCAGAGATGACGCCAAAATCAGAGACTTTCTACTTTCCTTGGATCTGGATAGTTTGAAGCCAGAGGAAACAGTGGACGAATTCCAAGCCGCAAAAGAACTTGAAATGCTGGTGGACATGAGAGGAAAACGACTCCTTCTCACAAATGATTCCGACTGCAACATGCGGATTATAGGGTTGTCAGACATGATCAAAGCATTTGAGGTTGTACCAGGAAGCAGCTCTACTTTCGTCATGGGACATCCAAACCCAGATGCCGACTCAGTTGTGAGCTCGGTCTTCGAAGCAGCACGAAGGGCACTCGTAGCTAAGGACAAGTCGAAATCGCATTTCGCCTGGGCAGAGTCTATACCCGCCGAGGTGCAGCATATCTTAGGAGACGCTTTATCCGAGAAGATCAGTTTAGACCCCCAAAAACCCGGGCCTTCTGATGACATTATTCTCGTCGATTGTCAGAATATTGAGGATCATCGGAAACACCAGGTCAAGGGAGTTATTGACCACCATATCTTGACAGAGCAGTTCCCGTATTACGTTGCTGTTAGTCATGAAGTATCCTGGTCATCCACTGTTCAGGTCTACAACAAGTTCTTGGGGTCAAATCTTGATTTAGATGGAACAACTGCCCGTATCTTGTTGGAGGCTACCAGATTGGAGGCAGAACCAGAGCTTCTGAAGCGTATGAGTGCTTTAGACAGAATAGCTATCGCAAGACTCGAAAAAATCGCAGATACCCCATCTGCGTATCCCTCCCTCATGCAAGTTTTGACACACTCCACCAACTCCGCCAAAGAAACATTCTACAAAGACTACAAACAAACAAACTTCGGCTTCACAGTTATAAAAAGCTCAAGTTCCGACCCTATGACTATAAGCTACAGAAGATTTGCTGAGGTAAACAATGAAAAGGAACATCTACCCCTCACAATAGTCAAGGAAATAGTCTACGACCCAAGGTTCTCTACTGCTGAGAGGGAGACTTTCCAACTAGTTTTCAACGACAGTTTTCATGATAAAGGCTTTCGCGCCGCAGTACGAAATGTCATAAAACACGCTTGTCGAGCTTTCCACAAAGTTGCGCTCTTGGAGCCCGATAACGATACAATCGTTATTATGCAACCACTAACGCAAATGCCAAGATTATTACTCATGCCTCTTCTCGAGGAGATCGTAAAAGAGCATCTAAGGTTTACCTTCAGTCACAAACTTAACCGCTACATTGCCTGTGGTTTCTTCAGTGGCAAAACGGTCAAGTACGGCGAGGCAGGAGAGACCGAGAATGTGCACTGTCAACTCTCATACATAAAAGTAAAAGACCTCCTCCAAAGTTCCAATAATACTAGTTTCATGAGCTTGCCAATGTATTGGAAAGCTTATCACGAGTTCAAAGCCCTCCGAGACAGACACTCCCTAGCGAGTCTACGAAGCAAGACATATGTCGAAGTGCTGGACACATACATCGCACACTTGCCAAACTACGAGGAAGACTTCGGGGGCGGAGATAAGTTTACTCGCAAAGATGGCGTCTATCTCCTCAAGAACGGCAACGATAAAGCCTTGATCCAAAGGCTTTCATCTGCTCAACCAGCACTTATTTATCCTGAAAAGGGTTGCGAGAACAGCGGCATCCCTACGGAAATTGAAGACCCTAACCAATATGGCAACAGATCGCTGTGGCGGTATTGGTCACCGGACGCGGCGGAGAATATAGCAACCCGTGGACATATCTTTGTCATGGATCAAACTGCTATTGACCTCAAAATTCGCCCTATGGAATCTACTGATAGGCTGACGTTTAGACCGATATACTGCGACATACCGGACTTAAAGTATACTGTTCGCGAGATAGCTGGAGCTGGCTCTACCTCTCAGAATTGGGTTCAGGTTTCAATTTCTCCAAGGCTTTTTTCTATTTATGATATGTAATGTTAAAATTATGATCTGAAGCGACATTGGTTCAATTCCTTTTGTAATACCGAAAGCTTGGGTGTTAATACGGTTTTTTTTCTCCTTAATTTCTTTTTTTTACACAAATTATGATGTTTGTATATGCGAAATGGATATTTGAAGTGACTGATTGTTGAACTCGAAACCTTGTGCCTAAAAGGTATAATCGTGTCCTGAGGAAGATTAATAGAATAGTTCATTCTTTAAAGCAAAAGTTAGTCATGGCATTTAACGTGAAAGACCCTGGGAATCTATTAAGATTACCTGCAGCATAAACCTCAACTTTCTGAGAAAGTGATCCCAACGTTAACGGGTTGTATTGTTGGAATTCGGCCTGACAATCTTGGCAGCGGAGCGGAGCCTCGCCGATACTAGAACAGTCCACCGTAAGATCATAAGAACCGAACCTGGCCTTTAGCTTCGAATTCACCGCACGCCGAGTGCATTAAATACCACAATACCGTGTATATATGTACCCGCCTCTTACTCCAATCTACATATACAAAACTACAACCAATCTTGCATACCTTACAAAAAGCAATGCCGTGTCGAGCAACCTCTACCCCGCCATACTCATCCGGAAAAGAGCCCTCAAATCACTATTGGAGCGGCAGCCCCCTAGCCCTCAAATATCTTGATACTTGGCTACTCAGTACACGCGATCTTACGCAAAAGCAAAAATTCATGCTATGGCATCGACTCGAACAGCGAGTGGGACTCCCACAGCGGTTATATTTGCTTCGCCATATTATTGAGGTCGATTATATAAGAGACCTAAGCTGGCTTTATATCCAACCAAATTAGGTACGTATGTACATAATAATCTTAAAATGCAATATCGCCCGAAACGTCGAATTTCTGCTCCCTCAAAGTTAGGATAGGCATAGACATCACCGCCTGAACCCTACAAACTTTTCCTATTCCCAAATAACAATTTCGGGATACGAAGTCAATATATTCTAAGGACTTGAGCTTAGAGTCTTCTAAATATGGTATCAACTCTGTACCAAAACAGTTATGGCTAACAGGCGAATCGGGCTGATTATAGTAAGGCCATGGTACTATCGCTCTTTTTAGCTTTCGTAGTTTTGAAAATTGCGAATAAATGCTACCTGCGCTCCGGAAATCGTAGTAAGGGTGATCAACCCGTAAATCCTGTATGTTCGGAAACCGTCGAGGGATTTCGAGAAGGACGCCGCCAATGGTACTAGAAAGCCTATTCAGAAGGACCCAAACTTCTGTGACTGATGGGTATTTTGCTAAGGTCGACCTCATATACGAAATCGGCTCCAGGGCTTCCATAATGGAACTGATAGAATTGGATTCAATTTTAACCCTTCTGAGGGTTTCTGATATTGAAGAAAAGAGGATGCAAGGGTATGGCATTGCCTTGGTGGTGAAGTCAAAGTAGGAATCTTTGATACCGCACATGGAGACATATTCTATATTCGGTGGAAATCTGACGTCTTCAACATCGCGTATCAATTTCCGGTTCTTTCGTGGTAGTTCATGTAGCCGGGACTCGCCGAAAGCTAGGGTCACGCTTCTTAGATTCTTGTAGCATGAATATTTGGATATGTATTTGAATGCCAAGAGAAATATCGAAGCCTGGAACTCGAATGGTGCCATGAAAGATAGTTTTAAGTTGGTGACGTTGGGAAGAAATCGAAGGGCCCGGCATGAAGATTCGACTAGGACTAGAGTAGACCTTATAGGCATATCGGTCTTATCCCCTATAGCGACTTTTCTGCCGGATTTATCTGGTGTTAGCTATAGCCTGCTAATATGATTGAAATAATGGAAGTACTGGGAAGTACCGAGAATTTATTTAAGGAATAGGATTTGACGTACTGAACGTGATGAAGTATACCCTCAAGATTTCCGTTCTCAAACGCAGCAGCAGATTCTAATGAAAGTTTGACTGCACGAAATAAACGCGACAATGCTAGCCCGCGGAGGTACTTCGAACATCGTGATATTGATTTCAGGTCGCTGTAGTGGAGATAACCATAGATCGATAGCCAGATCTCAGGTGGACAATTTGCCATTGAGAGAGCTCTTTTACTAAGTATAGCTACCTGTCAAGCGTATGAAACTAGCTCTAAGATTCAATCGTCAAGATTAGCTCTGGAAGGATCCAGGAATTCTGAATAGCAATTGAATTCTGCTGACCTCAATGTGTTGGACCGTTGGATTTTCTCTGGGTATGATTGAGCCTTTGGAGGCAGTTTATAGGCAGTTTCCGGGCTCCCCCAAAGGACAAATATTGTATCTGCTAACAGAAACTGAATATGTCTGTATCGCCTTTATATCCGAAAGCCACCTCTGGTCTATCTACGGCCTAACGACTTGCTAGAGGGCTCCGACAGTCAGGTAGGTTGTGTTGCGGTTGGTGGTCGCGTCTTACTTCTTCCAAGGATGTCGGACCCACTCAGGCCTCGGTCTTGTTCAGGCCTTCCGCTGGTACGTTACTGGTACCTTATTGTACATCCCCTGACTGTTATGATACTGACGCGGCTGCCGTAGGTCCAAATCACCATTCCCTATTCTAACGGTAGAAAGAGACCCTCTACCTAGTATACCTGTGAAGTGCTCGATCGAGAGAATAGCTCAGCTGAGTTGAGGACTGGTTGATAGCAGCTTCGGTTTGTGCTACAGGTATTTCCCCCATAGCAAAGGTGCAGGTCCCTCGCGTTCTCCCATTGGCTAAGTTACCTGGCGATATAAGAACAACCATAAAACTGTCTCGATCTCTAAAACTTCACATCTCTCAATCACCTTCTATAAAAACACCACGTCTATTTTCTTAGACATACAATCATCTCAGCCTTTGCCCGGATCTCAAAATTTCTAAGATCCAACAAGTTTCAATTCATATAAACTTCCTACATCATTACGACATATAACTAAATCCCACTATCTAAGAAAATACAAACCGCCAAAGATGCCCTGCCGAGCAATATCCATTCCACCATTGGATACATGGGGAAACGCCGGAATACTTCTGCACAGTACACGAAGGCAAGGTATTCTAGGTATTTGGAGAAGCCGTACTGCGAACATGTCCCAATCTGAAAAGGAGGAACTGTGGTATAACTTGGTTTTCAAGAAATATAGATACCAGATGGAAGTTCTGCAGGCTTTTATATCTCTCTGATTGGGGTTATATATAAACACTGAGGCTCTTGGTGAGGGTAACTGTACTGGGTAATCTGGAATATCTTCGAATACTCATGGACTTCTAACGGTTTGAATAGGTACCTATATGTAAACTAATATTTAAAGCTATCTCATACCCTGTACTAGCATAGACTTAAGACTTTCCCTCAAGCCTCTGTTTATCCGTCGCCATCTTCAATTTCTGATACATCACATAGACATCATCATGTTCTTTCTTCCACGCATCCCTCTCCCTCCTCAACCTCCTCACATTCTTAACCGCATCTCCCAAATCCTCCTCCAACTTGAGAGTATAAGGATCATAAACCCTAAAAAACAACTGAACCTTCTGCCACCACCTCGCAACCACAAACTCCGCATCTTCCCTTTTCAAAGATATACTATCATACCACTGCTGATGATTCATATCCGGGGCCGGCCATCTAAGCGGGAGTACGGGAAACTTGAGAATATCTATTTTTCTTTCAGCGGGGATGGAGTTTATGTTTAGGTCTTGGGGAGGGTTTTCTTTATTTCGTTCGTGATTGGGGGTATGCTTTTTGGGCGTCGACTCTCGGTCTTTCTTTCGTTCGGCGGCATTTCTTTTGGGTGAATCGCATACACAGTCATGCTTTGGCTTTTTGCCACTAGCTCCTAGGAGTCCCTTGAGCATAGCTCGTGCCGGCTAGATAATCAAGTAGTATAGCTGGTTTACGAAATAGAGCAATAGAAGGTATGGCTAGATATATGGGTAAACCGGCATGTCGATACCAACTAGAACAGAGGAAAATGAAATCGAAAATGTAGAGCAAGATAGTGTATTTTGCCATATAATGCGATGATACAAAATACAAAAGCGAAGAGAGAGTAGCTTTCTCGTCAATGCCTTTTCGAGACAAAATATTCATCTACCGTGAATAGACCAAATAGACGCCACAAATACAAACAAACAAATGGATGTTCCTTCAAGCTAGGGATAGCATAAGATATATACTATTAACGCAGCACTGAGATTATAACATTTTAAATTTTGATCATACTTGTTCATGATATGAGAGTAGATCTACATAGCTAAGACATAAACTATAAAATCATAAAAGGCTCCAAAAAAGGAAGAAACGTTGTGTTCAAGGAAATCGGCCCCGCAACGGATCTTAAAGGCCAGAAGTTCTTTCTTCCAGGACTGAACTTGGACACTGAAGGTGGTGATCCCGATGGCGGGGATATGGTAAATGATGGCTTTTATCTGAATAACCCAGTTCTCGTGGATTGTGAATTATGACCAGAATAGCTTTCTGACGTCGTTGGCGTCGGATTGTCGTTCTGGGTCGATTATCCATACTATGTTTCCAGTGCTATTGATGCAGTATATAAGTAGTGGTGCGGTTGGGCTCTTTTCCCTCTCCTTGAGCATGTCAACACTTCATCATATGACGGAAAGGTGATGGTGACGCTAGTGGTTGAAGGAAGAGACAGGTGGCAATCAACTGCTGAAATCTGCAGGTCCCGTATTAATTGTGACTGGTGGGCTATCTGTCTGTCTCGATCTTCCACCTCCTTCTCGAGTCGTTGGGCTTCTCTTGAGTAGGTACTCAGCCTGCTCCCTCTCCACGCATGACTTTTTCCTCCTCTCTTCCTCTTATTCTGCATGCTTTACCCCCTCTTGCTGTTCCTCTCGTCGTCGATATTTCTCTATCGTATTCGACTTCCCTAATGCCACTTGCATTCTTAAGATCTTTCAAGAACGTCTGGTTTTCAATGGCGGTGCTTGGACTTTAGGTGCCGGCACAAAACATCGGTGCGATCAGCGGTGTCATACGAGCACTGACAGTGATAGCAATGAACTGGGGGATGCTCGGGAGGGCATGGTGGAGGGATTTCTGGAGTCGTCGATGGTTCTCTTCTTCGACGACGTTTCTTTATAATTTACTGGGCAGCAAGAATGGAACTAGAGAGACCTGGGAGGCCTGGCATGTTGGAATCTAGCTCTGGTACCACTGAATACACGCGAAAGGATTATTTTATTAGTCTGGTTTGTATGATGAGGTTCTGCATGGGCATCAATTTGGAATACATACCAGTTGCAACGTTGTAGAAGTTGCGATTTATCAACTGTGAATTGACTCGTTGGCCAATTGGTACCGTTATCAAGTGTAATGATCGATTGATCGATGCATCGATTATGGATGATGGAGATGGATGAAATATTTTGGGCCCAGCAGCTGGCGTCTTTACCGTTTTATATTCCCGTAAAATGATTTATATATAAAGAAATTCAATTACGGGAGCATTAATTAAATATAGTAAGTTGTTTCAGAAGCCATTGATCTTCACGAGCTTCAAGTAGTATCGATACGTCAGTGTCCGCGTTTGTCAAAAAGTTGCATGCTACAAATATTCAAGTGTGCAAATATTAATAGATGATCCTGTTCTACACACGCTTAGTTTAGTGCGCATGTCCACGCACGCCTAGTCTCGTGGACTGGACGCTTTCAACCGCTAGATCTGGCCAATTACATGAAGATCGATCGATCAAGATTCCCTAATTTTAATTTTGGAACAGAACATGTTACCCTTATATAATTATATAAGAGCCTGCCGTACCCATCGCGCACTAAACTATCTTGATCTTTCGACTGTACAATTTGGACAATCGATATAGTATACATGGACAAATATTCGGCTACCGAAAACTCGTAAATTAGAAAGAGAGAAAATAGACACCAAATTCATAACAGGTATTTAACAGTCTGGCCTGCTAATACATATATACTTAGGTAGCTAATGCTAACAACCTTTATTCACTAGTTCTAGAAGCACTTGTGCACTCACTCATTATACTAGTGGACTTCCCTTAACACGGCTCGAATAACCAATACTTCTGGCGATGTCTCCGCCACGTGGAAGAAGAGACCCTATTATGGGTCTACCTAATGAGCTTCTGGGCCTTCTATTTGAATTTGTAAGAGAAACTGAGCCTTGTAGATGACAGTCCGGTCTCTTGATTCTTGAGTCGGCTAATTCAACGAGAGCTAATCTTCAAATATCGTACCAAAATACAGTTAGATAAACCAGGGATCCTATCCATGACGCTGGTCTCTCGGAAGTTCTACAATGTTTCACTGCCGTATCGTTTCTGTGAACTATCTTGGAACTGTTGCCCAAGATCCGGGTTCCGACTACTTACGCTGCCTCCTCCGGAACTGCCATTCACAGAGTTCACGAAAGATCTTCATATATTTCCTTGCTTTAAGAAAACCCTCAAGCAGAGCTGGAGCCACAAACAACTGTGCCCATGCAAGCCAGGCTCTGAAGTTCATAAATATATCACAACGGATGAGTTCTCTAAAGTTATTGACAATTCCGTGTGCTTGCACGGCATCCAGTAAGTTTACCATACAGCTTCCGAACTCATCCCTCTTCAAAAAAACCTTACTTTCTTCCTGTGCCACCGATATATATACCCGGTCAACTTTTTAGTTTTGATTGCTGATTGCGAATCTGATCTTAGCGTTCATACTTACAACTGTGCCGCCTATCGCTTTCTTTTAAGCCAACTACGGGCTAGAAAACCCATCAAGAGCCTAACTATAAATCTTTCCAAGGAATTTTTCGAGATTGCAAATTCGCAGACTGTCTTGAAGCAAGTCAGAAACCTGTGTGAGCTTTCTATTGCTTTCCGTTGGGAAAGAGCGAGCGATAGTCATGTCTCTTCCTTCAATACGGTTTGGGAGCTCGTAGCCCTCAATAGCCCGACCCTCAGGTCGCTTGACCTTGGGTTTGTTGAGTCGATGGAAGGCTACGATATTGCGCACGATTGGCAATCACCCATCTCGTCGGGCCAATGGCCCACGAGAAGCCAACCGTTGCAGCTTAACGAGCTAAGAATATTCCAATATGCTGGATTAGCCGCTGACTTCAAGGTGACACATTTTTTCACTCCAGAGACACTTACGACTTCGAGCTTGGTGGACAGCCAAGGATTCGACGATGTATTTTTGGAACTAGCAAAAGAGAATCGTTTGCCAAATCTCAAGGCTCTTGAGTTATGTCGCAGTACCTCCAAAATTTCAAATATGTGTCGGATTGTGGAGCACTTGCCTCCATTAGAAGTCTTAAGTCTGACATCATTCAGGCATGGATATCACGAGGATTCTGGGGATTGGTTCGCATTTGGATATCTCGATGGGCATAAGGAAAACCTAAGAGTACTTTGGCTCGATGTGTGGCCCAGGGCTTTCAAAGATTTAAGCTCTGACGTGGATAAGCCATCTACATGGAGGAAAATATACAAGCCTGATCTGGATAATCCCTTCGATTTTAGCGATTACCCAAATTTGAGAGAACTCGCACTGCCGGAGACTTTTGATGAGTTAGTACGTTATTTAAGCTGAAATTATATGTTATGCTCTCCCACGAGTTAAGTCAGATATCGATACCAAATACTGACTTTGCCCATAGGAGGAAGTCATCCCGGCTCCACAGCTCCAGAAGCTGCGCTCACTCCAGGAGCGAAGTAGTACCAGATCCCAGACACTCAATTACAAAGAACCTTTCAAAAAGACGTCCGCGTCATTATTTAAAATCATAGGGGACCGTCAAATCGCACTGAAAGCTCGACAGGCCTATCAATCCCAATCTGAATCCGTTCCACCAGCAGGCTCAGCCATAGCATCAAACAATCCAATACTTCCATCTTTAAGCGTTCTTATAGATGGAGAGATGTTCATTGGAGCCTATGGGAATATTGACGTACCAAAGATTTGCAGGGCAGAGTATCTGCCTTTAAAACAGAAGGGCAAGGGGACAGAAGCTCCGACTGAATTCAAGACAATATTGAAACTGGTACCGGCCAGAAAATTTTGGAGATACTGGCCTGATTGTTGTTTATTCGGTCATGCTAGGGGTCCATGGGCGTGGATTGGAAGACCATTTCCGAATGGCAGGCATACCGGGATGGATTGGGTTGTTTAAGTTGTTTAAACTGCTGTCAAATGCATATGAGACAAAGACAGGCCTCAATGGCCTCGTATACTAAACCAATAACGGGCTAAGCCTTTTCACCTTGAAATTTGAAAACGGCCCGAGGGTGTTATGTTTGTCTTAGGCTGGTGTATCTAGCTGCTCCATCAGCTCAAACTAATAGATATTTATATGTATTTTATATGGATAGAATTATCACAACAGAAGAGTTTCGTACAACCATACGATGACAAGATAAGAGTATTGAACTATTACCTTGTATCTTGGTTACCAGTACGGTCGCGATATATTCATAAGCACCTCAACTTCGACGGTGATAAAGCTTACAACTCAATCAAGTTGTTGGATTTTGAATGGGAATATTGCATTGGTAGAGTACAAGAATGCGGCTGAGGATATTGATACAAGCTCAATACATCACCAAGGTACTTATACACCAGCATTACAGTACTTTGGATATAGCTGCTGTACATGCATGTACATGTGGCGTAAGATTATATACATGGGGCTAACGCCACGAAGCAAACAAAGTACTTGCTAGCCGCCGATATTGCATATGCGCATTGGGCTTGAATCGAAAAGGCTGGGTTAGTTCAAGGATCCGGATCCGATATCCAACAGGCTACATATTTTCAATCAAAGTCTCACAAAACTCAAAGTGATAGATCTAGATCGCAAATATAAAGTTGGAAAACTATATTAACACCCTGCCCCCCATCCATGCAAGAGAACTTGGACCAATCCATCTAAAATACTCATATTCAACAGGCGGTACCATCCAAGATCTAAGAGTAACGATATAGCCAGATATCAAAACCAAACCTGCACCCACAAAAATGCCGTGCAGCACGCTCGCCACAGCGCTAGAACCACCTCTCGCACCCCCCACCTACCCCATCAACCCCCAAATGACAGGCGCTCAAGCGTATATAATGCGTCAAGCCCAATTAGATCATATGACACTCCAACAGCGATATTACCAACAGTTACAGCAACAGCGAAGCCTAGAGCTTCACCGTCAAGCCATCAACGGACACGTGGCCCGCGGTATACTAGTACCTTCTTCTGCAGGAATACCCGGAGTAATGACAAATTTATCGACTCCCCGGCCACAGATGTCGTCCATTCATCCAAGAGCGTTGGATCATTATAGGGTTCTTCTTAGTCGGGGGAAATCACCTGCGGCAGCTCTTCGGAATCGCCCAAACACCTTGATGAGTCGAGTTCGTGCGCGTGCTCCGGTTCGGAGGAGTTCTAGGGGGCTTGTTTGTATGAATCCTGTGATTGGGAAGATAAAGGAGGCCAATCCAGGTCGAAATAGTTCAGAAATATCGCAGGTTTATAGGGAGGTTGGGGATGAAGTCAAAGAGCCCTCGGAAAGCGGTATAAATGCCTCGTCGGAAGGGCGAAGTTTTAAGAGGAGACGGCTTGATACTGGAGAAACATCTAGGAAGGAAAATGAATTCTTTGACATGACTTAGGGCGGACGGCATTCCTGTCAAATCCTGGCCTTAAAAAACAGAATCCCATGGGAGAATAAACCTGTAAACTAGTCGGTCTGTCCGCGATATATCATGTAGCTCAAAGACCTCTATCATTATTTCCTCATGTATCAGTATTAATATCACTATCTCCTTTTTATCCTTAAAATCTGATATACGTATATACCGATAGCCTAGCAGAATCGTAATCCACCTCAAACCCGACGACTTCTGGGATCTCATTGAACCCGCGGAGAATTAATTGATTTAAATGCGAACCTGGCAACTAGTATAATAGACCGACCCACAAGGCTGAAAAATATTCATGTACTGTTTGCTTTGCATGACACAAACGCGTGTCAGGATCCTTACCAGTGCCTGAAAGCAAACACCATCGAACAAACATTAACACTAATACAAAATATGCCCATACATGCCCAGCCCCGCGGCCACGATCATTCCTACCAGCTGTAAAGCGTTTGTCTTTACCCCGATCAGACGAGTCGCATAGTATACCATATACCTCTCAAGAAACACAAGTTGCCCGGAACTCCAGAACCTCAGAGTCGCTAATATTACAATCCGGCGTCGCAACAGATATCATATCCAGCGAACGTCTGGAAGTTTCGCCTTTATAACCAAAACTAAAATTTAAAATTCGATATTCCAACCGAATCCAAAGCTTCGAATAAAACACAATATGCCTTGCAGTTCCCTCAGACCCTATTTGCAGCCACAATTAAATTTTCCCCAGTACAATATGGGGCAAGTTGCACAACTTCAAATGGCTCAACTTCAAGCACAAGCCGCACAAGCAGCACAGGCTCAAGCGACACTATTACATGCCCAAGCTGCACAAGCTCAGATGGCCCAAATCCAAGCTCAGGCTCAGGCACAAGCTCAAATGCAGGCACAAGTACAAGCTATTCGGGCTCGGGCTCAGGCTCAAGATCAAGCTAGTCGAGCTCAGGCTCAAGCTCAAGCTCAAGCCCTCCAAACTCAGGCTCAGGCTCAAGCTCAGGCTCAGGCACAGGCACAAGCCATCCAGGTTCAGGCTCAAGCTCAAGCTCACGCTCAAGCTATACAAGCCCAAGCTCACGCTCAAGCTATACAAGCCCAAGCTCAAGTTCATTCACACGAAGTACAAGCAGCACAAGCCATGATGGCCCAACTCCAGGCCCAAGCTCAAGCAGAAGCACAAACTCAATCTATGCAAGCCCAATTTCAAGCTCGAGCACAAGCACATGTACGAGCAGCACAAGCAGCACAAGCCCGGAGGGCCCAACTGTTAGCTCAAGTCCAAGCACTGGCACAAGCTCAAGCTCAGGCACAAGCTCAAGCCCAGTATCAAATTATACGATCCCCACATATGCATACGGCGCTAGTACGATCTAATGCCACACCTCCAGTCTTAGTAAGGTCTGGCGTCAGGAACGATCCAGTTCAAATCCCCGAGTTTGTTATACGAGAAGGTCAAGAATGGCCAACTCTGCCTCCAGAACAAGAAGCCTTCCAAGCAAAGGCATGGAAAGAAGAAGCGGACCGACATTTCCAAATCGCTTTAAAAGCTCATGATACCGCAAGCCAAATTATGGCGTTAGCAGCCAGAGCTGCTTTTGATCTTAATAATCAGATCAGACTTCAAGCTATTGGTTCTGGAACTGCTCCGGTATATGTAGGAACCAATCCTAGTATGAGAATGTCTCAACACCAGGTTCAGAGGCTTCGGGATCATCTCACACTTGATAATACAAGAAGCCTATTTGATCCACTTGTTCCACTTGTTCCTGGGTTTTCATGGATGTTTGATATATCCCATCGAACAACTAGCACTAGGCCACAGGTACCGGGGCCGGTTCCTGAGCCACTTCGGATTAAGTGGCTGGAAATAGCCCATCGGACAAGGTTACCGGACTCAGAATCAGAGCAGAAGGGTGAACTGAGTATTATCAATCGTATTCAGAGAATGAACCCTCCAGGCCGCAGGACACTTCTACTTTTAACAAATTCCCAGTCAGTAGACTCAGATGATGAAATTTCACAAGAAGACGAGAGTATCTCGGGAGATGATTTCGGGGTCCGCAAACGGAAATCTGTGACGTTGAGGCCAGCGATAACAGCAAAACATAAGCGCGTTCGCTTTAGAGAGGGAGGAGGAGAGATGAAGAAGAAAGAGGAGGAAGAGTGTTAACATGGAACAGATAACTACCTGGCCAAGACTCCAATAGAATCATATATAAGTTAATGATCATAACGGAAATCTGCTACAACCAATTAAACACTACCCAAAAACTGTCCTTGTTACACAGAATGCATTCCCCTTGAATCGATCCAATTACAACTGAACATTCATTTCCAACTTGAAAAAAAGCGGGGTCCAACAATTTCCAACTGCATGCAGGCGAGAGGCACATATCATTCCGGTTGGGATATTTTTTCAAGTTTTTGATCCCATAGATACATACTTCAAACATTCTCCCCCTTGTTAGACTAGCACGAATGTATCCTTGAAACCTCCTAAATAGAATATCGAGCATGTTATACCGTATTCAATACGAAAAACCAGTAATCCGCTCGTATAGGCGCTTGTCTCAGCCCCAATCAATCATATCACCTGGTTCGTTGCGGTAACACAAAACATGCATGCATACATACATAATATACCCCATGGCCCCATGGGTCTGGACCGATAAGTCGGGTTCGATGCTGCGATAAGTCGAGCTAGTACGGGAGGGTACCGATATCTGGCGCAATAGTAAAACAGTTTTAAACGTTTTGGTTCCTAAGATTTATATTTCGAAAATATTCCAGCCGTTCTTAGACCCCTCTTCATCCACTTCTCTCAAATCACTATAATTATAATCGATTGATCGCGAGGTTCATATTCTCGATCGATTAGCGACTGGTGTCTCGACAAAGTTTCTTGGGTATATTAGAACCACTGCACGTGCACTATCTTCTCAAAGAGGCTCTGAACTCTAGATATTGTATCCAGCTGATCAAATATCTATTATACCGGTAATCAACTCATTGATTCTTTTATTCAGAGCGCTCGAGTGAAATCGACTAATCAGTCCTTTCAAACTCGTAGTCGGTGCGTCCTATCACAACTGACCGACTTCAAAATGCCACGAGCAGCCTGCCAAAGCCCTCTTTACTGGCAACCAGGGCATATATCACTCCTATCACAACTATCACCATACCTCTTAATCCATGCCTTTAACAAAGACGCACCTGATTGGATCAAACAATGCCGCAAAAGTTTAAAATATTCATACCCGGACCTACAATTTGAACAAGATCAACAGGAACAAAGCATTTCAGATATCTCCGCCGTGATAAGGCGGATACGTAGAGCCAATCCCCAAAATGCGGCTAAAACTATCAGTTGATCCGGAGGACAACGGTAAATCTTTCCTATTCAAGATCATATTGAGCTCGTGAGGTATAGTTTACCAATCAATTGTCTATATAGGTTATATCAAACATTATATAGATACGCCATTGGTCTTTTAGCAAGTCTACGTTGAGGTGTTGGCCACGTTGGGTTGGTGTTCTAGTGGGACGACAGCAAGCCGGTTATATAGTCCTTCAGCTTAATGCTCACATCTGGTGTCAAAAATAGCGAATTAGCCTCACATCTGGTTTACGATGCCACTTTTATGGCAAAAGTGATAATCCGCATGTGTCTATAGGGAATAACTCACAAATGGTAGCTCGTGCTCCTCCCAAGCCTCTCTCCGTTCTTCCTGGTAGCTTTCCCCCGCTCTTCCATCAGTTTTTGTCGACATTTCAATGCATCTTCCTTTGAAATCATAGGTGGCAGCCATCTTGTAATTCCTTGGTGAATTTCTAGAGGAAGATTCCCCACTGGTCCCTCATTTAGAGCTTGCACAAGTTCCTCTCTAAACTCCGGCTGTTGGGGGGCTATTTTTCGAGTTGTAGGAATCTTATGTGATGGATCGCAAAGGAAGAAAACTAAAATCTTCCTGTGTCCTGGTTTTGATTTATCAACCAGCTCGAATGGTTCGACCCGGTGTTGAAATATATTCGGGAAAGCAATTGCCCTATTTTCCTATTTGAAAGTCAATACTAAAAGTTATTAATAGACAGCATGACAATCTTACCCTCGTTTCCACTGATCCAAGGTCCTGATTTGGTTGGTCTAAGATATCCATATCATGTTGGACTTCCCAGTCATTTTCCCTTTCCCGGTTCCTATTATTCCACCGCCAAGTTTCGTTTCCTTCGTCGGCATCAAATTCGTCGCCTTCCCATTCATATTGATCTGGTTTACCTAGTGCGACTTCTTTTCGAAATGAGAGGTTGGATTTTGTGATGTTATCTTGGGAATAGTAGTAAATTCCTGTCGATACTATTCTTTCATTCTATTGGCGAGGTTAGCTATAATCGTGTGACTTTTGGATGGGAGACTATTTTCCTTCTGCGAGTATTCTTACTTCCATAGCTTCCACGTGCCAAGTACCTCCGTTGTATTTAGGGTTGTCTGGCGTGAGGATTATATTTGCCATCTTGACTATAACTCGTGCTGTAGTGCCCTCCAATTTAACATCTTCCAAAGTCTGGGGTTTGGGTGGCTTCCACATTCCAGAACGGAATAAATCTCCCATTTCTCGAATGGTATAATAGTCGCCAGTGAGCTCATATTTATCTTCGCAGTCACTTTCTTCTGCGTGTTCACAATCGATTTCGTTCTTTTCATCTCCGTTTTGCTCATCCTCGCCGTCCGAGAATCCGTAGTAATCATACTCGGGTTCCCCTAGAATATATAAATAATCTTTAGTATGCGCACCCCATGTAGATAAGTAAGACCATAGAGCTGGGGTATATTGAGAGAACATACTTCTATGCAACCTCGTTGTCAAGTACTTCCCTTCCTCAAACTCCTTTAATAATCTCTCCCATCGTCTGTTGTGGTCTTGATAAGATAACCTTTTCGTAGATGTATACCGATAATTCCTTCCAACCCTCTGGGGATCGTACGATCCTTCTCTCAAATTTGCCAGCACATGATTGAACAAAGGTACGAATTTGTTAAATATCCTCTCAAGGATGGGATAAAATAAACTTTTCTGCTTCGGTGCCGACAAGTTGTTGATATAAGAGGAAATCTTTGTTTCACCGCTCAAGGAGACATCAAATTCCGAGGGTAACCAACAGAAGTTTTCGGACGTCCAGTCTTCATGTCCATTTGGAGGATGTATAGGATCTCCAGAGATGTCGATTGTGAGGCCGTAGACCACGGGCCAAAGTGAGGGATGAACGAGGTTTAGGACTTGGTTGTTTGAGTTTGGGTGCCAGTCTTTTTCATCTTCAGGGATATTTTCTAGGGTTGCGGTTGCTAAATAAGTAGTCAGCTCGACCGTTCTACCTAGTCGGATTTATTAAATATCATGACCAACCGTCAATAAGCTCCTGCCTTTCCTTCTCATCAAGAAAGTCATCACATCTCCAAATACCATCAATATCAGGTTGTAGCTGCCCTTGATTTCTCTCAACGTAGGGTTTATACCGCTTCACTAGCTCCTTGTATACAAAGTGAATATCATCTTTGGTCCACATTACTGTCTTATCCCACCTAGGGTAGGAATCTGTCGCTTTCGTCTCTCTGAGCCACTTTATGAATAGCTTCCTGTCGAGTATCTTTTCTGTCCAATTGGATTTATTTCTAATTGCGGCTGAAAATCTTCGAAGACAAGCTTCGCGGTATTTCATCGGTTGGCCTGGCTTACCATCGGAGGGGTGGGGAAATCGCGCATTTGCACCCGAGTATCCTGGAAGAAATGGATTCTGCGGTAGAGGCTGTGGGGGGGTTTGAAACATATAATTGGTAGGTTGAGGCGGTCCTAAGGGAGGCTGGAAGCCTGAAAATATAGATCCAGATCCATGTGGACCTTGTGGGAACATGAATCGAGATGATGGAGGAGGGCCGCCGTGTGGGATTTGAACCGGTGGGAATATTTGCCATTGATGGTAAGTACCAGGTTGTCGAATGTGGTCTGATTCCTCAAATTCAAATCCAGATGGGCGAAAATTATCTTCCGGATGTTCTGACATTCTCAGTATCCTTGTTTTTGTATAGAATGCAACGGCACACGAGTTGCGAATGTTGTAATTTTGTATACGAAATTCTGTGGTGTAAGAGTCTCTTTGGGAATACTTAGTTAACCTGGTCTCGCTGTGTGCTAGAGTTAACCTGAACAAAGAAGATACTGCTCTCGAGATCTCAACTAGATTTATATTAACTGGAAATATCCCCCGGTATGTATAATATGAGTCTACCGATCTATAGTGGAGTATTGTGCTAGCTATGATGCTGGCTTCTTTTCAGGCGGAAACTCGCTTTGTCTCCGCCTTCCGGCGGGGATATCACTTTGACGTATCAACGGCGAGAATTTAAGTCACAACAATATCCGGAAAATAAGTCAATTTAAAATTTATAGTCATGCATGCATGTACTCACATATTCAAGAAGTCCCATCTTGTTCCAATAACTTACAATGCTTATTAGGCATCTTGCCTTGTCAACATGTTTACATTCTGCGCGTTGCAGACGACCAGTTTCGCCGAAGCTAAGGCTAGCCTTGGAGTCAGCCGAGCTTAAGCAGTCCACCCAAAAATCGATCCCCACGAGGAATATCAGATTCGCAAATTCTTCAAATCTGTGCAGCTGTGTTATCTAATATTCAATTTCATCTATTTCAAAAGCCCCACTTATCTACAGTCCTCGAGCGGACTATTTCAAATGCCTTGCGAACCATACCCAAAAGCCATCATTTGGATGTTTATCGTCTTAGAGCCCCTCCCAAGGGTGCCGATAGTATCCCAGTCACGAATACTCAGAAGATCATGGACTATTCCCTGGAAGCGCCAACGAAATCAAGCACAGCAACTCGAATATGACATTGAACAAAAGAGCCGGGCTATGGCTACCGGGGAAATAGGAAGTATATCATTTCTGCAGAGGATTCGGGCTTCAAACAGCGAGCGGGACAAGATTTGAATTCAAAACTATACGCAAAGATGTCGCCCGAGCAGAACGACCGCAATAAACATCAATTTTCTCCGACTATATCTTGTTCGACTGTCGAAATTTCAACCCTGTATGTTCGTCAATAACGTATATTCGAAATGTGTTGCCATTGTTGGTGTCGGAATCCCTTGAACGTGCTCACGACATAACGGCCATCTTCCGGCTTTCAACGTCACACACCGTCGCCGATCACAGTCATAATAGCCAGTTCCCTTCGTGTAACCCGAACCTCCATAAGGATATCAGTTGAAATATTGGATTTCATCTCGAAGGCCCGCCATCATAGGACACGGGGAACTATAGTGCTACTATAGCTGTTGCGTCAGACTCGGTGCGTTTTTCGGCGGAACAGAAAACCTGCCAGATGCCTTGCAGGGCGCAACCAGAACCATGGGATCTTCTCGAATATCGATGGTTAGGGACTAGGCCGTTCAAAGAGAAACTCCACCTTTGGGAAATCAGACTCGACCTCACTAGGTGTCAAGATAAATTGCCGACTTTATATTACCGGGATCCGTCCGAGGGGATCTATAGATATCGCCAGCCCCACCATAATCGCGATTCTGGTCGGAAAACTTTAGGGCAAAGGGTTTACCAACATACCATTTTGCCAATAACAAACCTCGTTCGGAGATTTTGGTCGAGGTGGGGTTGAAGTAAAACTTACCACCACTTTTGCGATTGCCATCATCGCTTGGTATAGTTAATTCATCGGCGTCGCGTCAAGTATATCTTCCTACGCTGAAAGAGACTCCCCGCGATTATATCCCTCGGCCATAAGCCTTTAAGACCTCGAGCCCCAAAGTTAAAGGCTAAAAGCTCAACCATGCCTTGCGCGCCGTACTCTAAAATAGGACCCCGTGGCGGGACCAGTTTCGCTCCTTCCTTCGACTTCACTGAAACCGCCTCACCCATCAATCTCCGTCGATTCTGGTACGCTTATACCAAAAGCCTACAACAATACGAAAGTTTAATTGGGATGAAGACAGGAAGTCGGAATTCAAGACAAATATCTGTCCGGTTCCAGCGTTAATTAGACCTATGAACAGGCTCTTTGGGCGCAAGGCTTCGTTGTTAGGGTTATGTGTGGTGAATTGAAAACTCCACAAAGAGGTCTTGGCAGGGCTAGAATTAGTAGCTACGGGCCGGAACATCAGTCGAATGCACGAAAGCCTCAAGACTGTATTAGTTGGTTCAATCCTGTAGACAGGGTCCTCGACCTCGGGAGATTTGTGCCGAGTTTTCCTCCATCCTTCAATTAGACGACTCTCATTCTACCCTGCCGAGCCGTTCCCGAGCAGAACTAAGTCCGGAAGGTGGACGATAGCGTAGCTTTTCCTTCAAAAACATGGCATCATCATGCATCAAATCGGCGCATGGCCAACTGTCAAGCGTCCCTATCTCACACGAGTCAAGCTTTCCTTTCCTTAGATAAGACCAGTCTAGACGTTTCAGTGCCTTTTCCTGACAGGGAAAAACTGAAAAAGTAAAATAAGAAAATAGTGAAAAATGAAATGACAAAAAAAAGGAACGATTGCTAAGAATCTTTCAACCTCTGGGCTCACCATTTTCATTTTCATTTTCATATTCATATCTCTTTCCTGCCATTGTTGCCTCATATGTTGGATCCATCGGACCCCACTTTTCAACTCACATGCAATGCCGTGCAAATCTTCAATTTCCCCACCGGAATATGCCCGCGACGACACGCCTAAGTGGGTATGGGACATCATCGTGCGCCGTAGATTCGATTACGAAGAGTTTGTCTTAACTCCGACTTTTATACGGTGGGAAAGGTCGACGTATGAGTACCGAATGAGCTGGGCTGGTACTCCTCTCTACACGTAATTGTTTGCGTATCACAACTCGCTACCTTCGGAATATAAATCATGGGCTGCGCTCCTGTTGCAATTCTGTGAGCGGAACAGAAAGGAAAACACCGGTACTGCGTGTGGGCCACAATGGCAATTCCCCCTTTTTTCTAGGTATCGATCGACTTCCCTAGAAGTTAACACTATATCATTTATATCAATCCAACTTTTGATCCCCATCGTTTTTCCAAATTTTCTACCACTACAACTATCTCTATCAATCATATTAATCGTTTATCGTGACTGTCGCCAGTCGATCCTAAGTCTCCATATCGAAATCACCAACTATATATACCCAATATCCAAACCTCTATACAATCCAAAAATCCAGCCGCAATGCCCTGCAAATCCACAATCACACCCTCCGAAATCGTGGACCCTTCCGAGGTTCCCGGTGCCTATGTCGAAGACCTTGTTCGGCTACGCTATAACCACGAAAATAGTTTTTATTTTCAAAGTATTGATAGTCAATGGCATGCACTGAGTATTGAGGCGATTAGGAGGTTGGAACATGGTCTAAGTGCCCATTTTGCGGCGGTGAGGTGGAAGAATAAGCTGTTTGGAGTTTATGATGTTTGAACGTTATAGAAGTCGGCTAGCCGTGGGATCGATATCGTGGATAGGGTGGAGTTCTTGGCGTTTAGTTAGGTAGATTTGGATATCTTTTACTTTTGTTAGCTTTTCCTCTCTGCAACGCTCGAATGCTGAACTAAAAGCGGTTTATATTGACGGGCTATAAGTTCTCTTCGAAAATTAGTCTCGGGGTTAGTTTCGTATTGTGGTGCAGCATCCGTCTAGAAAGCATACGTATACGGTTGTTTGATGGTATTCTAGTCTTGGACTGTTCGCATCCCGCAACCTTTGGCGATGGACCGGTTCTTTTTTGGACGTGTATCTCTAAGCTAACTGTTATAGAATATTGATATCCTCAATTCCGAAGTACCGCAATGCATGTATCTTGTTAACCCGCCTGGTCGCTTCAATGGATCTGCTCATGACTAGGTACCAAATCAAATATCCCTATATGGTTCTTAATTTCGATGCGACAAATTACCTAGTATATAGAGTTGAGATCTAGTCCACCCTTTGAAACGCCATGAACTAATGTTGGCATTCCATACGCGGTTAGCCAACGTTATAGATTATAAGGTGGATGTTATATTTATATCAAGGTTGGGAGAAAGGGGACCGGAGCTACAGTGGGATCTGTTCTCAACGTGTAATTTAACAATTCCTATTCTAAATATCAATGCCCCTGAGGCTGCGTAGAGTGCAAAATAAGATATTAAGGCCTATACATATAGTACTGGATGGTCTTAGAAGTTACAACGTTCGGTAAGTATGTTGTATATGTAAAGCCGGTAAATTACAAGATCTAGAAAGTGAACTAAAAGATGGCACCAGGATTTGGGTTCTCTTAGTTACAGAACCGGTACGCTCTCAACCGCGGGGAGTACAAGGCTTCGGAGCCGGGTTTCGCCCCCGAATATTTACGTAGGATCCCTGGCAGCCTACGTAAATGGAGCTCGAAGAGTTGATAGAAAGGAATGGAATATTCATCGTATACGGAATTGAAAATCCACTTGGGGTAGAAGGGTACTAATTCAGCCGCAGGTGCATTTTCAAAGGCACATAAATTCCCTGAGACTAGTTTCGAAATGCTGCGGGTCCATTTTTCAAAGATTAAATCCTCTCTTAAGTTTACTTTCCCCGCAGAGTAACTCATGTATGCATCATCTCTAGAATTTGGATCCCCTCCTAGTACTCCTAGTGCCTCCTCTAGCGAATTCAGGCCCATCTGGTCTCATGAACAACTCACATCGAAATTATGATGTTTCAGTTCCTCCTTTGGAAGCTCGACCAGTGTGCCTGTTTTTCCTTGCTCTTGATCCTGTATTTGGTAATCGTCCCGGGGAGCATTTACCGCATAAAATCTGTCGAGCTGAACGGCGTTAAGAAGAGCATACTTAGTGACTGAAATTTTGAAACCAAGAAGGACTCTTATAGCCGTTCTAATTAATTCTAAAGAGGTATATGAGCGGCAAGCATATTCGAAGATAGTTTCTTTGGTGGCTCCGTGTCGGATATCCAGGTTGGCATTATAGAACACTAGCAGCTCGATATGCTCTCGAAAGTAGCTTTCGTCAACTTTGACTTTAGCAAAGTATGTAGAGCCTCCAAGCCTAGGATCGCGTAGAAAATTGCGGTAATGAAATGGCCGAGGGTGCCCCAAGCGCCGACTTCGTTGGCATCTACACCATTTTCCAACCAGAAGCGCAAAATCCCATGAACAATTGGATGATTCCGTGACCGTCGAAACCTGTTTGACATCTCGATGCGACTGTAGATCGGCCATGACAGTAATGCTTGCCACTTCTCCCGCCTGCTGGCGCGGGTCCCAGTATTCCAGACCGACAGGGTAAAGATCCACAGTTGAAACGGCTTGAAATATATTCAAGAAAAGTTCAACTTGTGGATAATTTCGATAGTTTAAAGCAGTAATATAGAGAGCCCAGCGCGATATATATATATATATCGATAGAATAAACGGGTTGACATTGAACTCGCCTCAGATTCAAGGTTAAATCTCAGATACATTTTCTCATACGCCGTAAGCCTACCCACCATCTAGAAAGCTTGCTCGGTGCTAATCAGGATGGCATCTCTCGCCTCCTAGTTTGATATTGCCATTTGAAGTATAAATCTTACGTTAGCCTATGGAAGTGATGCATGCACCGGATCATATTGCACAGCTATATCCCCTACTTCTTTGAAGGTTTTAAGCTAGACGATGGTCTTTCGGCAATATCCCGCAGAATTATTTTGCGCTCTCCGATCTCTATTTTCCATTCCTGCAACTTCTGTTGATTGCGGAGATCTTCGGTCTCTCTGATGAAATTTTTAACGATTGCGTCTCCAGAATTGCTTAGCTGGCTGCCTTGAGCTAATATTATTTGCTGGCCTTCTGGAAGTCTTCCGGTTGCTTCGGCCCATAGACCATCACCAGTAACCCGTAGACCTTTAGTAGCCGCTAGGGCCGGCGCAGCCCCGGATAACGGTCTGGAGGGACAAGCTGTTGGGATATTTGGTAGGATCCGCTACTTGTTGATGGTGGTTGGTTGATGGCCGCAGAAAAAGCTTGCGCTTGTACTGCACTATCTTAATTCTTGTAATTGGAGCCCTCAAGCAGCAACTGAGAAAACCGGAGCTCGGGAATCGGTGATTTCTGCCTTTTCACCATTTTAAATGGAGTAACCTCACCTGGTACGTGCTGGATTCCGACCTTCTGGTAGCGAATGAACGGAAGTAGTTTGTTGTAGTATGCTACTAGAATCCTTTTTAAAGCTGGAGCCACGGCCAAAGAAAGCCCTGCGAAGCCACCGAGTCTTTCTCGCTTTGGCATCCGGCTCGCTCATTATATCGTAAGTCTACTTCCTTCCACCCCTGGTGTCTTTCGATACCTTGCGATTTTTTCCTTTTGTTCAACGAATATATGCGAATATGTGTAATGCTATGGAAGGGTCCAGCGAGGCTCTCCCGGCCTCGACTGTCTGAAGCTGCTTGGCTCTTATAAATTTCTATTTTGCAAGGCTGGCTATATTTTTAGTTCTCAGCCGTTCGAGATCCGACCCGCAGCTTTCAGTTATCGGTTCAGTGAACTGTCAAACTGTGCATATCTTGGTAGGATAGGGGATGTATCTTGATTTAGATTTCTGTGCCACATAGACAGTCGGACCTGCGAATAAAAGGGCACTTATAGGCAATGATTCTAACACCAAATAGTCCAATATTACTGTGATTCTATTAACTTATCAAATCGTACAACGTACAACTTTGGCGAATATTCGAAATCTCGAAAACTATATTCTGAAGCCAAGAAAATACTTACTTTGGTGCATGCA
Organism: Arthrobotrys conoides; assembly: GCA_036971725.1. Taxonomy (NCBI): domain Eukaryota; kingdom Fungi; phylum Ascomycota; class Orbiliomycetes; order Orbiliales; family Orbiliaceae; genus Arthrobotrys; species Arthrobotrys conoides. The sequence continues at coordinate 1,827,093 of JAVHJM010000011.1, read as the reverse complement.
TATGCATAGTGGTACATTTTGTGAGTAAAGGTCACTAGCCTCGAGCACAGTTGAGGAGTCTGGCGACGAGACAAGCCTCGAGATTAGTTGCTTATATCATTCTATTCATATTGCGTAGTCAGAAAATGAGGAACTTAAATAAAATAGAGTATTGATTAATTCTCGAGACCTCTGCCACCCTTGGTCACATTCATTTCAATTAGCGCTGCGGGTTTAATTCGAAACAGGTTGCGGCGCAGGATCTCGGTAATTTAAGCGCCGCGAACCAGAGAAGTATAAATACACCCCTCCGAGCCCGAAGCTGTAGTTAACCGTCGAACATTCCAAGTTGAATAAAGGCTCCGATGTACATATTTTCCCTAATCTCTCACTTTTTAGATATATTTTGATATCTCGATCTCAAACCCTATTTTATATATTTTATCGTTTCTTCTAGAACACGAGTTATATGGTGCTGCGACAATGACCGACAATACAAAGTACACAGTCGGTTGGATCTGTGCCATAGAGACGGAATATATAGCAGCACAGTGCTTTCTAGATGAAAGACACGAAAAACCGAAATCGTTGCATGCAAAAGACAGTAATCACTATACACTAGGCAAGATTGCCGGTCATAACGTCGCTATCGCAGTCCTCCCAAGTGGCGAATGTGGGATCTCATCCGCTACAGCTGTTGTAAAAAATATGCTATATAGCTTTCCCAATATCAGAATTGGATTATTAGTCGGTGTTGGTGGCGGGGCTCCAAGCCCAAAGCACGATATCCGGCTTGGTGATATCGTGGTCAGCGTGCCGCATGATGGTAATGGTGGTGTATTTCAATATGACATCGGAAAAACAGTGCAGAACCAGAGTTTTCAGACTAATGGTTTCTTAAACCAGCCACCACCTATCTTACTGGCTGCGGTAGCTGGACTTGGTGCGCGGTACAGGTCTGAAGGCCATGAGATTGAAGCCAGTATCAACGATATTCTCAGCACAAAGAAACGGCTGCAACGGGATTTTCAGCGGCCAGATCCTAGCACCGACAGATTATATAAATCTGATATAGTACATTCCCGGACGAATGAGGACTGCATTAGTCTCTGTGGTGGTGACGCCTCCAAATTAGTATCGCGACCAGAACGAACAGAAGAAGAAGATAACCCCGCAGTTCACCGTGGCTTGATTGCTTCAGCTAATCAGATACTGATGGATGCGGTCATTCGAGACAAGCTAGCAGATGAAAAAGAGGTTTTATGTTTTGAAAGGGAAGCAGCGGGGTTAATGAACCAGTTTCCATGTTTGGTCATCAAAGGGATATGCAATTATTCAGATTCTCATGAAAATACAAAATGGCAAGGATACGCTGCAATGACAGCGGCTGCATATGCTAAGGATCTACTCTGCGAAATAGTTCCTGCAAAAGTAGAATCTGAAGGTAAGATTGCAGATATCCCTGGGATCCTTTCTACTAGTAAGTGGTTCTCCGAGTCCGTCTCGACACCAATAGATCTATACCCAGTATTAGACCAAGACAATAAATGTCTCATGCATGTCGTTCGTTCACGAGCTCAGCTAACAAATCTGTGAGTTTAATTAACTAGTTGGGAGGAATGTATACAAGATGCAACCCGATGTCGAATTAATTCAGAATAATATGAGAAACAAAGACATAGACCGCTTGTTATCGGCTCCAAATCGTTCAACAAATTACAACGAAGCATTGCAGGGGTGCCAAAAAGGCTCAGGCGGTTGGTTCTTAGTTGAAAGCAAATAATTTATCAATTAGAAAATATGTATATGTTGAAACCGAGCCTACGAAGCAAATTCTTATACCCGCACGAGATTCTCGAAATCTCGTTTGTGCATGTGGTCAAACAACCCTTGGGCCGGCTCTTCTATTACCCAGGAATATTTAAACTTAGAACACGATCTCAGAACGACTGAAAGTACTAGGGCCTGTCGATCTCTGATGTATTTAAATACGTTCCTATTGTCGCTTTATGGACGCCAGTAAACAAGCCTTTGGAGACATGCTCATTCGTCTTGCTTGGACAGACGCCAACTAACCTTCTGATACTAACGCGCAAGATAAAGAATATGGTACTGCACCTCAAGCAGCATCATTTCAAGGCTGGACGCATATCGTCCAGCTATTGCTGAACAAAGGGGTCGATATCAATGCAAAAGGTCAGCACGGCGGCAGCGCCCTTCAAGCTGCATCGATGCGAGGCCACTTGTAGATTGTCCATTGTCCAAGTTCTATTAAGTTACGGTGCCGACGTTTATATATACGCAGGGCGGAAAATAGTTCGATAATGCGCTCTAGGCAGCAGCGGCCATAAGACATCAGAGCATTGTTAACAGCCCTCTATACCTCGCTGCTGGTGGCAACAGCACACCGTACTCCGCGTAGACAGCAGAACCGGGTCTCTGAGCCTCTATGAAACCAAAGTACATTTTCTACGTAAGTGATTTGCGCAACTTCCAATAGTTATTTCAAGTTAAAATCGCAATTTATTCGAACCCGTGAGCACTCATGTGAGCTGAAGCTCAGAAGCCGTATGAATACTAAAAACAAAGATTGTTCCTGCTATTATACTACAAAGATAATATAACATGCAGTTTCAATCAACAGTAAAATCAAAAATAAGCAGCAAACAACAACCCCCCCTGAGCCAAGCCGATGTCTACTCTAGAGAAAGACTTATGATTGCCATCTCAAGCCGTTCCCAACTAGAGCGATGTATCAAAACCCGCTAATAACCTAGCTACCTGCGACACCACCACGTCCGAGATCGAGAGAGCAAAAATACCAAAACCTCCTAAGGAGTAGGTTGGTACCATCCAAATTGCTCACCAGGCCCTGGATGATCAGGAATCTTATAACCGTATCTCAAAGTCGTGGAATCTTGCCCAGGAGCATAAGAAAAGCTATAGCTGGGTGTAAGTGTGGTCGCAATCATAGAGTTCGTTTCAGTGGTATTGGACCAGTATAACGCGTACTATAGATTGATATTAATAAGATTATGTATATCAAGCCTAAATAGAAGTCAATATTAATACTTACGTCCTCCTTGGGAGTGAGCGTAGTCGTTGGGTCTCCCCCATGTGATTCGGGGTCAACGAAGATGGGCACCCAACTGCTGCCGGACTCGACTTCGACAGCCACGCGATATTGACCACCTGGTGATCCGGTGACTACGAATTGTCCGCTGTCGTTTGCTTCGCCAGTTGCAGGTTCCATTCCGGTCTGGGGCGTGTACGTAACCGTCTGCCCAAATTTGATTTCCTGATGGTTGGTAGATGAGCTGACCTGTAATCCCCACCGTTGATAGAGATTAGTAAGAGAGTTACTCCGCTGAGGGCTAAAAACTGGTGCGAGAGCGTACCATCATTCCAGCGCTGTACTGAGCCGCATAGTATACCCGGTATTTGTCCCTCCAGGAAAAAGTGGTGCTGTTCGTCATTTGTTGTATGGTATCTGGGTTCGTGGGGACCACGGAGCCGGCAGCGAAAATTACGGTGTATGCATCATTCACTTACTATCAGTTAGTATCTTACTTGCTCAAGATAGAGTGTTCGAGTTAGCTCGGGTCTACCTTTCTTAGCAATACAGAGGTTGTCAGTGGACTGGTTTCTAATGACATCTTGGTCGAGTTCGATGATCAAAGTGTAATCTCCCATTGTGACTAAATAGACTTTGTAATAAAGTGTATTGATATGAGAATGTAGAAGGGGATGGATCTTAGTAAGTATTAGATAGTGATGAGAATGGATTGATACTGGAGAAGAATTATTTGGATTCGAGGTGGAACAGCGGTCCTTTTATAGACAATTCTTCGCCCGACTTGTGAGTGCGTATGTTCCTCTTAATTAAATTTCGAAGCACACATCTTGTATCAAGCTAGAGTACGGCTTCAGCCTATACCGGTATACCGCGCAATAGAAGCTAGCTCCGACATTCAACATCAGCTGTGGTTAACGTAGCCTCCAACCTAGGCGCGGGGTGTTCCGTGATTCTGTGTAGCTGTGTGGCGGACTGCTGATAGAATCGAATTCTAGAGATAAAAGCAAATATAGTTCTAAGAACAGGTGATTTATTTACGTACAAGCTACATGTAAGGAAAGCCGGTCGCGGGGCCGCTTTGAACTTCAGCTGGCCATTTTGGGACGAGGCGTCAATACTCGACAATATCAATGTTATGTGGCTTTATATACCATTACAATCGCAATCATTTGCCCGAATTGAAAATTCGGCAACCACTTCTCAACCACATACATGTTCCACATCCAACATTTGCAAAATACCATCACAGCAATTGCGTCCAGGCCGCAGTCGACCCAATCATGACCGACCATGAGTTTACTCTGGATTTTTATCTTGATACTTCTATACTAAGTCTTCAGTCTACGGACAGCCTTTGCATTGCCCAATATGTCAACAAGACTGTTAACACGGTCTATGACCACCGCTCCGTTGAGCCAGTGCATCCTGATAAAGAACTCCCGCTTTCCCAGAAAAATGTTTTCAGGCTGAGCGAGGATTACAAAGTCTTCTTAGTCAGATACGATGAAGACACCGCAGAGGTAGGAACCTGCTGATAATACATTTATGATCTAGGCAGTGCTAAGGTGGTTGGCCGGTTGGTTAATATTAGGTCCAGACCCAGAGCGCTGCGCGTTCCATGAAATTCGGGCAGGTGGTAACATTCAAAGACAACCAATTACAAGATCCTCATCCAGCAGAAAGCGGTCAGCTATCTCAGCCCTTGAATAGTTTCGGATTGGAAAATCCACCGTTCGACTTGAGAGTCGCGGTCGAGGCGCCAAAGGAAGTGCCAAACGGCCCAAATGAGTTCTCAACAATCTATGTAGATCCAACTCCGCATATGCCGGGGGTCCTAGTACCCATCACCCCTGAACCGAAGGTAAATTCGTTATTCCCAGCTTGAACAAAGCGACATAGCTAAAGCTAACATGACTATTAGTATTTTCTTTTCTGGCATGCCAGTGTCAAGGATTCTGAACTTGTGCATATACCACCAGAGAAACAGGGATATGTGGTCGAGTTTTCACGGGACGACCCCAAGTCGAAGTCAGTGCGGTATGGATACGAAACTAAAGACAAACCTAGGCCAAACGAGTCACCATCCTGGTGGTGAGACACGGCAACGTGGGGCCTAAATTATAAAAAGCTTAATCAGTCATCAGCCAAGTACATGCTCAGAGCAGGAGGATAGTGCATCGGAGAACAAACACAATATATGCAGGGCGATATACTTGGAGAGCTTAGAGCTAGAGCTAGCTGAATCACAATCGATAACGTATAAATTGGAAATTTTAATCGAGTCGTGGCAATCCGATAGGAATTGTGCATGTACGGCGATGTGACTGAGAACTCAAGAATTGCATAAACGATCGCAAGCATATCTCGATCAATCCTCGCTTTGATTCTTCCGAATTCCATTTGCTTGATTTGACCACGTCGGTTGTTAGGATCCACTTCGGCGCATAAGAACATTTCAGCCGATTGCGCAGAAGGATTTGCGCCTTTGAAGAAATAATTATACTCTAGATTTTAGAAGAGACATGTGACTTTCCACCTGGTCAGAATTGGAAACACAATCCGTACAATGGCGCCAGGAAGGGCTATTAATTGGGTAAGAAGGCCGTATGTTCCCCGCAGTTCGGTGTTCGGATTCAGTTTATTTGCTAACTGTCAAGGCCTGAAGATCAACTTCCCTTCTCGCTCAGAATTTGATAGAATGCATGGTACTGTACTTTACATGAGCATGCAAGTATCGCACATATTTCTTCAGCTATTCCGGTGCGCGACGACTAAACCGTTATGGGCCCTGCATTGTTGGATTTGGGGCGCCACGAGTGCTTAAGTTGCGCCCAGACTACTTACCCGTAAAGAATTCGGCGAATTAGGGGATCCGAAATCCCGTCCCGTCGGCCCTCCACGCTTTCCTTAGAATCCTTTGGGTTTGCTTCTGCAGGCTCATGGGGATTTTCACACATCAAGTGGCCATGGAAAGTCCCGCATTGTGGCAAATGGCTTGAGCGTTGCAATGTGGTCGCTCAATATTTCCTCGTCTCCATGTGTAGCTGACATGTCCTGCTGAAAGCCTTTGGATCGAAATACCAATACAGCCATACAGCCTACATTCATAAAACTCTTCATCCGTTTAACGAAATCCGTTTTACCCATCTCCCGATAGATTTGGATCACATTGCAGTACTCAGCTGAGTCAAAACTACAGAGATATTTACTGGATATGCATCAATCTTGTGTTGTGACATGAAGCCCCTGCATCGCATTGCATTGCATTGCATCACATGGCCGGTCTCGAGGCTACACATGGCCTAGATTGCTAGAGCTAGAGCTTATATGCGATATCATTAGTATCATTCTCAGCAATTGATATCATTTGCATAATCTACAACGTTTTGAGCCCGACTTCTTTCGCGCTGCATCCGATAGCCTAGGATCCTGGAAAACATATGATTTCTCGGATCTGGATACGAGACCAATTGCAATCTGAACTGAATCAATTGGAAAATAGGTGTTCATGTTTATAAATTTCCATGAAGACCACTCTTACCCAGGCGTACCACCCGACTCTCTATTCATAGTTCACACCAGTCGTTCCTCATCCGGCCAGACATCATCTTTTATACAAACCTAAATACCTTTCCAATATACCCCTTCAAATCATCCCTGCGAGTCATACGCGCTCAATATATTCGCAGAATGACAGCACTACCAGCCGAAGTTCAGAACATCAATAGCTTTTACCAGGCCTGCTTAGATAGCGCTGGTGAAGGTCCAAATATCGGGAATCCAGTTCTACCCAAAGCTCTCGGAAGGCTTAGTAAAGCCTATTCCGACGCAGGCGGACACCCTCGCCCCATTTCCGAGCAAATGACAGTTGGAGAGGTCTTCCTATTCTGCACAGAATGTCTATGGTTTTTCAGCCAAAAAAATCCTGAGCAGGTTGTTCTTTTGTATACCGCTTTTGTGAAAGCCAATTACACTTACTGGCTCAATTTACCAACCAAGGTAACTTGGAAACTAGACTTCCAAGTAATGGCGACCCAGGCAACAAATGATACAGCTGATGTTCAGCTGATCGTTAGCTTAGCTCAGAACCACGAAGCCCGCTACGCCATTTGCAAACAGGCAGCAAGTGTGACTATAGGGTTCTACGGTAGCACTAGCTCAGTGGGTATGCAGGCAGATGCTCAATGGGACAAGATCATGCAAAGCTAAATCAGATCCCCGAATTTTCCCAAAAGATGCTGCTTCGAGAAATGAAAAGTTTCTCCGAAGAATGTATTTATTACCAAACTTGTCTCAAACCAGACTTCACAAAAAACCAAACTTCATAGATTTTGCGCTATAAAGGCTTTCCAGTATGTAATATACTTATACTTCAATGTTTGACGCACTCAAGCTAGGACCTGGTATATATATAGCCGCAGAATGGATAAATTTCAAGTTGGCCTCACTAAAAAAGTTACTAGAGCAATTGGATTTGTAAACCGGGACTGACTCTGTCTAACGGGGAACCTCAATATATCAACTAGAGCTCCAACGTTGAGTTATAATATCTAGGAATTCTAAATTTTTCATTCTTGATTCCCCTAGATTCTCTAGCATTCTATCAGATGAATAGTCAGCTTTGATACAACCTAGACATGCCCTCAGTTGATCAGAGTCATAGAATCAGACACCCCACGACAGATCTAAAATTTATACTGTGACAAACTGCGAGCGGCTACTTGGAATCAGCATTCCCTTCATTCCTGCACTCTAGTTTCGGTAAATGTCCTAGAGCTTCCAGACAGAAGCACCTAACCCGCCGGGTCTAACGTTAACAGCCTGGATTGTGCGGCTTGCAGTAGAATATGCTAGCTAGCTGTGCCTGTCAAACAAAGCGTCTCTATAATCAACGGAGCCGATTGGTCAAGTTTTGCAGATCAGAGTGGCAAGCTAATGGAAAATGAAATACACCCCATGTCAGATACTCTAACCGCCTACCAATAATATCTCGATCAGACAACGGAACGACACCGATAAATTAAATCGGGCTGCAGTTTCAAATACTCTTTGCCGCTTTGTAGTCTAGGTCACTATTTTACTTGCAGTTAATTATAAAATATCCCTCTTAATCTTACCTAGTCGTCAGCCTAACAACCGCGGAGTTGTCCAGCGTGGTTTGTGCAAAGAGGCCATATATCAATTGTATTGATATATTCAATTTTATGCTTTGGATACGAGGCAACATTATCACGAGGTATGAAGACACAGATGGAAAAATCTCTTCGAAAATAACTTCTTAAGTTCTGTACCGGCTAGCTAGCTTAGAAACCATGATTGGACGGGGACCAGGGAATTTCGGGTTATTCCTGTGTGGCGGCCCGGTCCTATCTCAGCTATTCCGGTGTGCGACGGCTCGGCCCTTCGATTTGAGTTACGCTCTGTGGGGGCGATTCTTGTATGCATGAGCACAGCTGGATCCACGAAATACGCATCGTCTGAATGAGATTTAGTGATATGCCAATGGGGCGGTTTGGGCCCGGCAAATGGTCTCGGCAAAGTCGAAAATCAATTTTTCGACAAGTGTGAAGAGCTGAAGATCTTAAGAGTTTGGTGTTATAAATCCAACCTACTTAATTAGGACGATATCGATATATCAGCTTTGTGTTGGCTACGTGGCATTTTTGCCGGCGGCACAATTTTAGATGGATATTGTCCCCACGAGACCAATATTGTCCGAGTGTTCCAGAGTGCAGTGCTGAAATTAAGAGATGAGAACGCTGGCCTGGTCTCGCGGTGTGCCAGCGCTGGCCCAAATATTGCAAATGTCACTCGGATATCCACCTAGGTAGGTGCCTGTCTGAATATAGTCTCGTAAATTTAAAAAATATATATATATATATATATATATATATATTTTATTATAGAAAAAATAAAATGTCTACACTTGCTCTGCTGGCTTCCAGACGTTCTCTTTGAGATATACATTTAGGATATTTAGCCACGCCTTCTATATAGTAGGCCGTCGACTGCTAGGCCGACCTGATACTCTTAAATCTGAAGGTTCGAATATTCGCAGCGCAGAACGTACTATAGGAGATATTAATTCTAACAGGCGACGGTTCAAGCCTTGGCACGGTGTGGGCGTAACCATCTATGATTCTGGACCTCTAGATATCTAAGCTAAGAGGGTGATTTCCAGTGTATCTTATAAGTAATTTTCTGTAATTCAGTAGCTCGTGTTACAGTAATACTGCTACCATCATGTCCAACTCTCTTCATGCTATCCTTAGCTACTGCCACCTATTTTTAGGGACAAAAACAGCTCTAGAACGCACAAAACACAATTAATTCAACCATGCCTCCCTTTGTGACGTCTAGGAACGAGACTAATTCAACCCAGGTAGCTATATATATCTGGGTCATTGATACAGCGATCGAATAGTCTTCATGCCAAAGACGATTCGCACCTGTTTGGTAAGGTAATATTATACCAGAAGGTAAGGAAATATATCACCCCCAAATCTAACTTTGCTATGACCAAGAGCCGACTTGTAATAAAATGTAGCGATACATATATATTTAAATTGAACGAGACCCTGTAGAGAATCTGTGCCACCACTGGCAGCCACGGCAGGTGCCGAACCACGACCTGGTCAAAATCTACATAAGTCTCGCACTTTGCAATTTGGTCGTATTCGAAGGTGATGAGTATTAGTCAACTAAATCCTACCCTACTTCCATAAATTATTTCCCAGAGGCTACCGTATCCTCACCAACACGTAGCGATACCCGATGAGAGAATTTCGGGACTAGTCCTCATTCTCAGTCCCTTCGGGGAATTTATACCTCTCATCCGGAGTAGAAGACATGAAAATTCAGAAGCGATAGAGTGTCAACTCACTCGGTCTATCTATTCTTCAAATAAAATCTAAACATGTTGAGTAATGGCTGGATACGACGTTTCACCGTTTTGACACGAAAAGTCCCGACAGCTAACAAGAGGCGTCCAGCATTTCGAAGCATTTCTCTACCTCAAAATAGTTTGCCGGACTTCACACAGGACAACCTTTCTGAAAAGCCTCATAAAGTAGTCTTTTTGTAAGGAAGACACTCATTTTGTAAAAATCGGGATAAACTCAGCGGGCAGACAAAGAGTCACAACTATGTCTACCAGTTTTTAGCACTCTAGAAGGCTGCGAAATCATCGATTTAAAGAGTATAGTATGCAACTCTAGTGGTCCAGCTGCCAGATCAGAAACACTCGAAGAAGTAGACCTTGAGGAAAATTGTTTGAAGTCCTCAATTCCTTCATTCTGGGTTCGAGTCGCTGGACATGGGTATATATATCCGCCGCATCTAATAAAGTCGAGGGAAAGCCTCATAGGGGATTTAAATAAGAGCGAATCAAATTATCAGTCTTTTCTTGTCATAGTCACCGTCAAAAATACTTGTATGATATCTGGATTACTAGGGTCTTCGGCTAGTAAGGGTCTGGGGCGTAACATCTCAAGATCTCGATACCCTCGAGAATAGATTAAGGAAAGGGAAAAGACAAAGAGACGGAAAGATAGGCCCTGGGCTATTAATAGACCAACAGGTTGAATGAGAAAAACCTGGGGCCGAAACGTACTATGAATTCCATCCTATTCCCATGGAACAATAGCTATATAGCAGCGGGCGTTAGCGCATGTGGTCATAACCTGTGGCACCGCCACAATGTAAAAATATATAGTTCAAACGAACGACTGTAGGCCGAAACTTTTTACACTAGAGCTGTTTTAAAACAGTGAAGTCTTAGAAAAGACAAAACTAAAAGCTCTGTTGGATCACTTTATTCGGTAAGGTAAGTATTTCATTCTCAAAACTAAAGTAACTTGAACTAGTGGTTCTCGCCTTCAACGCAGTTGGGGACTAGTCTAACGACGAGACAAGGTGGTGGGTTCGGCTTTAAGATCTCGATACCACCGGTGCACCGTGCACCACCAACTTCCTTTCAGTGTCATTAAACAGTATCCGGACTATCCTCAATGCCGTGCAAGGCTTCAATAAGTCCCATCGAGCTCATCGCTGATAGAATTCGCACCCCAAGGTATATTTGGGACGAAATACTTCGAAGAAAACACAACCTCGCAGCTGATCAGTCACAAACACCCGCGGGGCGGAGGGAATACGAACGCAGACTTATCTTCTTATATCGCGGGTTCATGGCCCAATATCGCTGCCGAAAACGCAAAAAGAGACATTCTCAAAGATAATACTCCCACTTTTAGAGAAGGGAGAAAAAGGGATATCTGCATTAAACTTTGCGATCGTTAGCACTGATGCCGTGCAAAGCTACCCCAACCCCTCTCGAAATCATTTTCGATGACACTCCAAAATCTGTCTGGGGTAGGATTTTCCGAAAAAAACACGACGAACCCGTCCGCCCACGAGACGAGATACGCCGAAGAAGCTTTGAGAACTGGCTCGAGTTCTTGTATTTTGGGTACATGCGCGACTACCGGAATCGCCAGAGACGCCTCAGGGAAGGACTCTGAGTGGGGTTTAGACTTTATACTCTTTATAGCTCTGATAACCGATGTTATTAATAAGCCCTTCCCCGCAAGCATATATATCCGAGTCCAATTTGTATTCTTCACGCCCTCTTTCTAGCATTCCCATTCTCATAAATTTCATGTATCTTATTTTTCAAGATGCCTTGTAAAACGACTACCGAACCCCTCGATTTTGTCGGTGATAATACGCCAAGAGAAATATGGAGCGACCTCATCGAGATACAATTTACAGACGCCTGGTGATGGGAAGATTACGGAGGCGCGCAGCGGGAATGCTGTCGGACTTCGAATAACTTCTTTTCAAAAACCACCACATAAAATATTATAAAGATCTAAAATAAGGGAAACTAGGAGGCTTATATATCTGCATATTAACAACACTAGTACTCACGCGCAAGCCCTGGGCTCGATCGTTTAATTCATGAGACTGGTTCGTCTGAAACCCAGCTTTCCAAACAAACCTCACCATGCCCTGCAAAGCAACTCCCACCCCGTACGGTTTCATCTGGGACGACACCCCGAAAATCGTCTGGAGCGATTTCACAGCGGCAACCCGACCAGGTCTGCGTACTCACTGTATTCTCCGGGCTTATTATGTGTACATGTACCGAATGCGCTGCTGACGACAATGAGGGCATGGGACGCGCTCTCAGAGCTCGACAGGCCAAACAGCAGCAAATATGCTAGGGTGGTGTTTTCCTCGTAATGATCACCTTTCAATATGAAAAGAACAGGAAAAAACTTTCGGAAACCGCAAAATCGTGTCCATTCATGAAGACATCCTATGAGTCTACCGCGTCCACTACCCCCGCAACTCCCAAAGTTAATTTGAAAGGATGGAAGTGTCTCGCAAAAGCCGGGGTGGCAGGTTCCCCTAACGTTGGCGCGCTGAAGAGCCGCACTTGAGCTCATGAGCCGCACCTGATCAATCCGTTTAATTCAACCACAGACACATCCAACCCAAAGTCCAAAATACAGCGAACACCCGTATTCTAGTAGTAAGCTTAGGCGGCGCTGACTTCGAAAACCGCGAACAGAACAATAATGATTACTCAAATCCCCCCGCTCCAGTCTGAATCCTTTGGAACAATCTCACCTCAAATGTTTCCAGCCTCGCAACACGGATTTCGCCAATCTCTTCAAAATCTAGATTCTCCAAAGAAAAAACTTCACCAGCAAGGATGCCTTGTTCTGCAATCCCACCGCCACTAGATTTTCTTTCTGATCGAGTAAATCGAAAAGTATGGGCTTTGATCACCCGTGCCCGTCACCGATTTGAAACACAATACCTACAATGGCCGATTGCTGGGGATAGTGTCCCCAGACCGCAGCATCTTTTAGGACATCGAGCACGCCACCTGGGGGTTTGCCGAACATTTTGCAAAAATTCTGAGTATCGATACATGACTACGCATGGGACGGATTAGTATAAAGGGAGGGGCTAGAAGGACCAGCAGAAGCAAGCCATACGTATATATACACACAGTTGAGGAGTCTGGCGACGAGACAATATATACACTATCTGATATAAAGTTTCCCTGTGGATTTTGGCCAGCTGGTCAGCCGAGCTATCGATAACGAGAAAAACCTCGGCAGAAACCGAACCTTCGGCAACGGGTTAGACTATCCGCGTTCACAAAAAAATTCGTCATCATTCCATTTTGTTTTCGTCAAGCGCGTCCTTAATACATATTATTAATAAAAATTTCAAAGACCCTCCAGAGCTCTTCAATCCATAGCTCGAGCGCTCCAACTTTTTCTCCTCCAGGATAGCTATTAAACAGATAGATATCCGTATACCTCTCACCCCTGAAAAGGAAAACCAGGGAAAGCTTGAAGAAAAAATGCCGTGCAAGGCTTCCATCACACCCCTTGACTATGCGGCATCCAACACACCACGTTCGGTATGGGACCAAGTGATCCGGCGGAAAAGGCGGATAACCTGGCTGGCGCAGACAAACCCTGGGATCATGGGCGGTTGGGAAAGACGAGGTTTTCAATACCTCTACGGAAAGGAAATGAATCGGTGGCGGGTAGGTTCGAATTAAGTCTTCCTGTCAGCGGACGGATGACGCTACGATTTGTACCACATACCTGTTCGCTTTGGGAACGATTAGGTCATACATTCGCGTTCAGTCAAGTCGAGTCTCGATCAACTATATTTATATTATAACCATGGTTTTTTTTTTTTTTTTTTTTTTTTTTTGAAAAAAAGGCAATCCGTCTCTTCCCAATTATTTCCTTAAACCTCTCATCGTATTTATAGGCTCCTCATACTCATTAATAGCTACCGACAAAACTATTAGCTGCTCTCCCTCTATTCTCTATTTCGAGAGTTTTCCTTTGCTTGGTGTGAGCAACTTTAAATTCCGACAATGCCTTGCAAACACACCCTCCTCCCTCTCCCACGTGCCCGGGACGACACACCACCACAAATATGGCATCGAGTAATGGGGAACAGAGCATGGATTCTCAAGCGCATTGATCACGAGCAAAAAGGAGAAATTGTAAGGCACTTATGCCAATTCTATCCCATCGAAGAAATGCAGTGGTACCAACGTTTGATGGAGACGTGGGATTCCGAGCGAACCACAACAATGTCGGCAGTTGCATGATTACACCAGAGTTACGAGACCACACCAGAGCGAACGTGGCAACTTTATCTAGGTTTTTTTTTTTATCTCGGACCGCGCCCCATTTCGTTGTGTGTTATTTTATTTTATTTTCATTTTTTTCCCTATAGAATACTCGAACGCTGTTATTTGGAAAATGTAGACAAATCAAAACCCCTTGCGACCTCAAGTCATGGAGTTCGGCGAGCAGAAATTTTGCGAAACCGCATTATAAACTTAGGGGTTCAGAGAAAAGGGTTACAGATTAGTGTTTGGAGGATACAACCTCGAATTCAAATGTACGAACCAGGTCGAAATGTCGACATCAAACATCCTAGGCGCCTTTGCATCCGTTTATATGATCTAATAGATATAGCGAGCGACAAATGTACAATTTACCACGATCATGATTCTGTGCGCGCCATGACCTTGACCTACCCTGTTCCTAGTTTCCATAGCTTATATGAATTCTACGAGACGATTTTTTGGATTTCTGCCTCTTAGACCTAATGTTGTATACCTATTGCTAATCTATTAATATTCTCACCGCCGATATCGAAGACTGTGCTGCCACAAATCTGGTCGTACATTTTAACACCCGCGTACAAACTACGAGATGTAAATGCCAATCACTGACTTCAGCAAATTTCTCGCCGTCTTATAGTGGGTACTGCACTCTTCCAAAATTTCTTCCCAGGTCACATTTATCACAGGTTTAGCTAGGGAATGCTCACGAGGCGACATCGAGGGTTATAATAAAATCAAATTATTTAAATAAATATCATAGTATCACTAAGCTTTTTATTAAGCCAGCAGACAATAGCTTCCCAATTTGAAGGCGAATATCATTGTCTTTGTGTAAGGCATTAGTAAATCCTAACTAGCGGTGGAGAACGCTATTTGTGAGAGTTACTATCTACATTCGTTGCATTGCTTGCTTGGATCTGGATGGTATAAAACACCAGTGGAGAACTTAAACTCGAGAAAAAAGTCAAGAAGGAATCCGGGGGCCATCAAGTCGGGGTTAACCCCAAACGAAGAAGGCGAACAAGAAGCCGCCACTAATTTAACCACTTGAATAGGTTTCGTAGGATTTTGCGTATCGTGTACTACGTTGTACAATACTAACACCAGGGACGAAGGTCGTTTTCCGGATAAATGTGGGTGGGCGAAGCTAAGGTTGCGCTAGAGGCGGTCATGCATATATCTGCATATCGTGGCATTCCGCAACGACCGAGATGGAATTTTGACGACTTGGTCAGCTCGCTAAGGTCCGGAGGCGATTTAAGACTCGGACCGTACCGTAATATAAGCTTCATAATATATCCAAGCCCTTTTTCGCGCATTCGGGGCCGACGGTTGTACTATTGTTTCAATTTATATAAGTTAATTGGGATTTCTAAAAGGAAAAGTTCTGCAGTCTCATAGAACATACGCTTGGAAAGATATCTTTAATTGCAAGCCTAAAAATCGAATTCGCTTTCACGCAGGCGAAAGCAAAAGTAGAATCAAAAAATAGGAAGGGCAGGAAAGAAGGAAAGAAGGAAATACTAGCTTGGCACCGAATTCTTTCTCCTCTTTTTCTGCCACCTGACTACCAATATGTCAGCGTGAAGACTCGGGGTGGGGTCGTAACTTGATTACGCGGGTACAGCGCACATGGAGCTACGCCCAAACCCACGAAATGCATGAAAGCCGCTACGATTAAAACGGCGTCGAGTTTCTACAAACAGTTAATCTCCAAAAGAAATTTTTAATATCTCGCCCTTTCGGAGCTTAGCCGTGCAGTTTAACCCGTCTCAAAAAAAAGAATTATCATTGTATCTGATTTCGAAGCGAGGTAGTACAAGGTGTAGCTTCGTTCTAAGCCGTTCGGCCAGAAATATTTTCGTGTGTAATACCCCAGACTAATGTACTGCAGGCTTTGCTTCGGATTGAAACCGCGGAGTATGGGCACATTCTAAAAATGTTCGGCTGTATTTTACGGGGCATCAGTGTAAATCCATACAACGTCCTCGTTTTTAAATTTTTCTAAAGAAAATGGTGGTACTAGTTAACGATCAGACGGTATGGTTCTAGGGATTACAAGTCCAGCGTCGCGGCCAATACGACTAGTGGTGTATTCTCGAGGTCTCTTTTCAGATCTACTATACCGGTAGATCTATAGAACACTATCTAACAGAGCCAGCGGCTCCGTTCTAACATTATTACCCACAACATACGTAACACAAGGTTTGCATAACGAGGGGCTGGTCGCTATTCGCTATCCCAGGACAAGCAAAGCTTAGATTCATGATGCATGTGGCGTCTTTTTAGCTTATAATACTTGAAAGGCATCTCGAAGCGGTTTGATCCCTAGCGGGATGTATAAGCTTGCACTCAGTCAAGCGCAGGAAGCTATCCATAAGTTTAAGGTAATTCGCACTTACAAAACTCGTTTACAATATCTCTATTCTATAGACCAATGGGATTTAATGAAACTTCCCAAAACTTCCCCTCCATTTAATATTTTCTTTGCTAAAATCTTGACAGACATGTAGAAAGATATACATCTTAGAAGAATTGATGCGCTCAAGTAACCATCGCTAGCAGTGCTTAGTGTTATGCACGTGCACGCCATTACGCTAATTTTTAGACCGCGGACACCTAGGATCCATGAACCAGACTGATGATATCTCGTTTTAGGTATGGCGGGTCGATACTCAGACCAAAAAAGGAAATCTGCAGGGTGTAGTGGGGCAATGCAGGACCTGAAAACTTCTTCTTCTTTTCTTTCTTTCTTTTCCTTCTCTTTCCTTCCCTTCGTTGTTGGCTTTTGTGAAAAGCTGCAGTACTGCAAGCCACAGTTTCGAGAAAGCGGCACATATGCACGTAGACGTATGTGTAACGTTGGGAGCTCTAAACCCAACACCTTCTATTCCGGTTGCCGGTTGATTTCTAGCTCTGAAGCTAGCTGCTGGACTTTGGAACCGCGTTTCTGCCTTAACAGCCTACTCGACCATATCATTGTCCTCGACGATACTGATGAACTCCAATTGATCGGTACCGCGGTCCCTATCGATATATCCTGGAACTAGTAAGACGATCCTTCGATTTTAAACACAATTGCCCTTCAGGCCCCGTCCAAGCTGTTAACATTAGCCGTTATTTACCAAGATAGAGACGAACGCCCGTCCCCTAGACTAGCTAGTTCTTCAACCATTTGCAATTAAACAATAGAATCCTAAGCTAAGAATATATGCAGGAAACTTTTGGATCCCAGGGCCCCCACAAAAGATTGGAGTCATGAGGAGCCCGGCTTTCTCCACTAACACCGCAGAGACCTGCGTCACAAGTAAAACATCGCGGCATAAGCGGCATGCAGCCATATCAGAATTATTCAAGGAAAGATAGAAAATAATACGTAATATCAATACAATGCGCAGCATGATATGTAATTATACTGACCGATAAGCCGAGAGCTTCGGTTCACTTGGGAGCTCGTCGTTGGTTTGGACTCCGAGTTCGACGAATATGTCTTGGTATCTGGAGACCAGATGCTCCCGCCCAGGGCTTAGTGGACGGATATCTATATAATAGACGTCGAATACCCACTACAGTGTCTACTAATTCATCAGCAGTTCTTCCAAGCATCAGGGGCTTACTAACTAATCAATTGACTAAATATGAAGCACACTCTATTCCTCGCATTCGCTGCGACCTGCAGCGCCTGGGCGATCCCCGGCCAGCTCCAAAAACGCAGCTGTGGGGCCGATGCGTGTTGCAATGGTATATAGCCCGTATACTCAATAGCATGATTTAGAAACTATCGCTAACTTTTCCGAAGCTGTCAGCGATCCGCTGTTGCCTTCAGCTCTAGACGATTGTTCTACATTCTTCCTCACCGCTCAATATGCTTCTACTTCGTAAGCTAGCAAACTAAAGTGAACCCAGCCTCTTCAGCAGGATTGCTAATACGACATGGTATATCAAGAATTGTGTACGATTCAGTGACCGTCGGTGTAACCAGAACCGAGTTCGCAACCATCTTTACCGCAACAAAAACCTTTACATACCCGGCGGCGGCGGAAGTAGCCGCAGAGACAGTAACCACTACCACTACAATTACTGGAACGACTACCGAATATCTTACTACTATCCTTGGGCCGATTGCGAGTAACGCCGTACCTACCCCATATTCCGCACCTTGTAATGGCGAGGCTTCCCGCTTTAAGACCGCATGTCTTGAGCTTGCGGGTTTTGCTGTCCCTTCGATCACTACCACGGTTGGACTTACTTACACTACCGTCGCCGACGTTACAACTGTGCAGTATGAGGATTATTATCCTTTAGGCGCACCTGGCGCTACTACAGTTACGTTCACTAGAACATCACTTGTCGCCACCGCCACCGCCACCGAGACTTTGATTTCTTTCAAACTTAGGGGCGGCCTCGACAGCGGCCACTTAGGAGATTATATTGGCTTTCTAAGCAATGCTGGTCGCAACATGCCGGACGATTATGCAGACCCAGCCTATGTCGACACTATCGACCCAGCCGAAGACGGAATATACAACTTGAATCTGCAAACCAGAGAGCTCAAGAAAGAAGGCACTGAAATGACGGCGCTATTAGTCGATGTTAAGGATGAAAGCTCTGAAATTGGTTTCCCTACATTTGCGACACCAGAGTCGTTGAACGCATTTGGGCGGATGCACGGATGGCCAGGCGCGGAATATGTTTATCCCAAACTCAACTGCACCTTGATTCCAGTTCCTTCCGAGGGATCAACTTATCTGTCATGTCACGCACCTTACGAGCGCAAAAATCTGTTTTACTTATCGGGATCGATCGGAAGCTTTCACTTGAGGACCTTCATGTTGCAAGCCTCCGATACCTGCAGTATGTCGCCGTTTGATTGTACTCAAGAGTTCCCAGAGGCAGTTCCCTATATACCTGTGTAGAAAGGGGCTCCGTACCCCCCGAATAGGGTTGTAATAGCTTAATCATAATATAGCAGAAAGAGAAAAAATGGAGCAATTTAGGTTGTGTATCTATAACACACGACGGATTCGTCCAACTATTAGCAGATTCTAAATGGAATATCAAGTCTAGTATCAATTCTAAGCTTTTACCTTTTATACTCTTAATCAAATATTCCACTCCTAAGATTATACGCAGCCTTCGTCGCCGTCTACGTACTATTTCTACTTTTGAGGGATCATGCAACGATACTACAACGTTAATTATAAATCCTTTTGTGAATTAATTTATCCATGAATCTTTCGAGCTTAATTATCAAAGAGACACAGCGCAGCTGTGCCAAAACTCAAAATTGTTCAGACTGCTAGCATGCTAACTAATATCTATTTGTGTACCACTGTATTTCTCAGTCTCTATTTCCCCCAAACCTAGCCTCGAGTCCAGCCCAAACCATCGATATCATATCATCCGTAGTTCTAGACCTGTATCGCGGTCCTAGTTTAAACCTTTTGACCGCATAAACAACACGAAAACCATCCACGCCCACCACCGACATTTTTCCAATCAAGGCTTCGATACCAACCGCCAAATCATATCATAAGATATCAAGGGTATAAAATATATATTAGTACATAATTTAATTCGATACACAAGGCATACATCCCCCAGTCCGCACTTCAATCTCCAACCACCATCTTATCCCAAAAACATCACAAACCCGAAACACCCATTCTCTCGGATCCTAGATCCGCATAAAACCCCACCATCCCAAACAGGCAAGACCCCAGAACCCACCCCCAGGCGCCTACAATGCCTTAACCCACTATCATAACCCACAATTATAGACTTTCCCGGTAGCTTGAAGAAACAGATCGTATAAAGAAGTTGTTTTATCTACTAACTAAACCAATTCGATATCATGGGCCCCACTTGTTCCTGGAAATTTCCTTGGCACCCATGTCGTTAATGGAGGCTCTAGTAACAGATGTAACGTTCTAGAGATCGGTTTTGGCAGCTGTGAACCTAGTCTTGTATCCAGGCGGCGTGATTCGCCAATGTGAATCATGTATTATAACGCTAGCATACTTCACGGCCGTAGTTATAAAATTACAATCTAAAGCGCTTGGATTGGAATTGTACGGATCGGCTGATGCGTAATCTTACAATCTTTAAGTGTCTATGCTCGCCATGGGGCTTTGTGGAGCTATCAATAGCTATGGTGTATTCCATCTAGTATCTTGAGTTTCGATGATGCAGTATATAAGACTATCTCGAGTCCACTGAAAGAGTTCTATTCATTATCCCAGCATCAGACAATCTAGCGATCTACCTTGCAGCTTGTAATCTTCTGATATACAATCGACTCTGATATATATACCTATATAATACTATAATCTAATACTAATACCCAGAACAATGAAGTTCTTCACAGCATCCCTGCTCATAGGATCCCTCCTCCCTCTACTCTCCGCCGCTCCAACCCCCCAATCCCCATCGACCAACTCCCCATCCTCAGATAAGAAGTTCATAGTCGTCCTGAAGGACACCATCAACACCAACCAATTAAAAAAACATACACAATGGGCAGCCAGAATCCACGCTCGAAACCTTCAAAAGCGTCAATTGAATGGTCTCCCCGTCGAACGCCATATTTCAGGCGTGGAAAAGACATTCGACGTCAACCGTTTCAAAGCCTATTCCGGCTCATTTGACGACGAAACTCTTCGTGAAATCGAAGAGAGCGATGATGTATGCTCCAAACTCCCTCACAACAAATTATAAATACCATTTCTAATCAAAAATAACAAAACTACCAGGTCGCATACGTCGAACAAGAACAAGACGCCTACACCTCAGAAACCATAACCCAATCCGATGCAACCTGGGGTATCTCAGAACTCTCAAACCAAATTTCTAACACCTCAACCTACTACTACGACTCTTCAGCCGGTGAAGGAATGTACGCATACATAATCGACAGCGGTATCAACTTTTCGCACGAAGAATTTGAGAGTCGTGCTGAGCTAGGGTATAATGCTTTAAAACATTTGAATAATACTGATACTTCGGGTCATGGAACTCATGTTTCTGGAACTGTGGCGGGGAAGACTTATGGTGTTGCTAAGAAGGCGAATTTGGTTAATGTTAAAGTGTTCCAGGGGAGAAAGGTTTGTGTCCCTATTCATAGGGTGTGAAGGCTGTTGTTCTGGGTTTGGGCTAATATAATGGGGTCGATAGACATCAACTATTAATATCTTTGATGGGTTCAACTGGGCTGTTCAAGATATCATAGAAAAGAACCGCACTAACGTTGCAGTTATCAATATGAGTTTGAGTAAGCTTCCTTAACCTCATGGCATGGAGTAGATCTAACTCAGAAACACAGCAACCAAAACCAGCAAGGCCTTCAACGCCATGGTCGATAGTGCCTACGAAAAAGGCATCCTCTCCGTTGTCGCAGCCGGCAACAAAAATGTAAGTCCCTTCCCACCCCCAAGTATTAACTAAAAGCTTCCTTACTAACCCCACCTTACAGGTCTCAGCATCCCTCTACTCCCCCGCCTCCGCCAACACCTCCATAGCCGTCGGCGCCGTCTCCCGCGGCCACGTCCGCGGCTCCTACTCAAACTGGGGTCCATCCGTCAACCTCTTCGCACCAGGTACCAGCATCACATCCGCCGGTATCGCAAACGACACCGCCATCAGAGTTCTCACCGGTACATCCATGGCTTCCCCACACGTCGCCGGACTAATCTGCTATCTTCGAGCTGCAGAAGGCTTAACTGCTGCTAAGGATGTCGTTGATCGTATGCTAGGGTTGGCGCAACAGGGAGTTTTGAATGAGACTACTTTGAATGAGAGTCCTAACCTGTTGGCTTATAATGGGGTTGAGCTGAATAGTTATTACGAGGAGCCGGTTGGTGGGGATTATTACTATTATTAGATTTGGGGAAGTCAGTGGTTTAGTTGATGGGAAGAGTTAAGGGATGAAAGCGGGATTATTGTACTGGATAATAGTGTACAAATACTAGAAGTAATCTTTAATATACTAAACTGGTATTTTGACTTGTTAAATTAATAGAATCGTTGATAGAATCATGAATTCAATCGAGCTATACCGAAGAACTAAGCAATGATATCAGCAGAAGTGCGTTGTTTTCCCAAAATGCAACAATCAAAAACGGCAATTATCCAATTTAGGAAGAAACTCGAAGATCAAACATTCCTTCCCGTGAGCTCGTGAGAAGACACACGGGATCACAAAGGGAGAGTCAACCAACAAGACCACACCAGCAGCCTATGGTGAGCATATGACTTGTTTAGTCCAGGGATTTAACTTTTAGGTTCAATTTTGGGGCTCGAAGATTTGAAACCCTGAATCAGTTAGTTTGACTGTCAAAATGATCATAGGCCGGATGATTGTCGATCAAATACTCTAGCGCCTCCCATTGTATAAGGGCAGAATTGTGGAACGTTCGAACCTAGACTAGAATTTCTATAAAAACGGTCGATTACCCCATTTTTCTATTCTAAATATAAGTATAGAATACTAACATTAGTATGCATGGAGATAAACTAGTTAACTCGCAAATTACCAAGCACATACAAGATAGTGTATGATACTAATAATATTGAAACACTACTATATATATATATATATATATATCTGGTATATCTATGTACAACGACTCACTCCTCAAAAAATATATACAACTATTCCCTCCCCTCTACCTAAAACCTATAACTATTTACAAGCACTGGCTGTAGTATGGGTTAAGAGCCTGGCAGGTGCTTCCGTCAACGCAAGTGGTAGCACCAGTCCAGCCGATACCGCCGCATTGTCCCCACTATATTCCCAATAATTAGCATTTACATTCACAACAGATATATAGGAGTTATAGAGCTTACCTTGTTAGCTGGTGGAGTTGCAGGGGGGGTGGTAGCAGCGGTGGTAGCGGCAGTGGTGGAACGAGTGGTAGATGGGGTGGTAGATGGGGTGGTGGAGCGAGTGGTAGATGGGGTGGTGGTTCGGGCGGTTGTAGTGGTTGTTCTCAAAGTAGTGGATGGGGTGGTGGATGGGGTGGTGGTTCGTACGGGGGTGGTAGATGGGGTGGTAGTTCGGACAGGGGTGGTGGTGGTGGTGGTGCGGGTGGTGGTTGGGGTGACACCAGATCTTTACGTCTCAATATTAGTTTGAAGGTTTATTAAACTTTTCGAAGGAGGGGGGGAATAACATACCCGATCTGAGTGTTCAAAGACCCAGATTCAACGTAGACACCGCTGAAGTACCAGTCTTCGACGTCGGAGCTCTGGAGATCAGAGTTCATTGGGAGACGGAGGACACCCAAGTGCCAGTCAGCGCCGTTGGAGGAGGTGCCGACGGAGAAGGGACCAGCGGTGAGGACGAGTGGGTCGGAACCAGTGGAGTGCCAGAAAGAGACTTGGTTGGAGGAGAAGTCCTGAAAAATGAAGTTAGCAAATATCCACATAAAACTTATGATCTATGTATGTAGAACTGGAACATACAATATCGTAAGCAACATTATGCCAAACATCGGCATCGAAGGTAACGCTCCACTTAGTCTGTCCAGAGACACACCACTTCAAAGTAGGATCGCTGGAACCCGAAGCACCAGACAAAAGACCATATTTCAACTCTGTGAAATGAGACTCGAAGAAGTTGACTTGATGCTCAAGATCAGCTCGTGGAGCATTTGTATTGGTCCTCTTGACCGAAAAGTGGTAGTAGACACGTCCTTGGTTGATTGCGGCAGATGTCTGGGGGATCAACTCGGTACGTCTCATGTTCTGCCCGTTCCAGTAGGCGGTCTTGTCGATAGAGATCTTGACGCCCTGGTTGGAGACAGTGTCGGCAGGGTTCTTGTAGCTTGGAGAGAGATTGACATATTGGGTGACTGGGCTGCTGCCGTGGATGTAGTATTGGTATGGACCGACTTGGTTGGACCACGACCAGTTATTCAAATCCGTGCTGGATGAGAATTCATTGAATCGACCATCCCAGATGACAGTACCGGCTGTAAAATGGTATGTTAGTTTAAGGCATCCCAAGCATGCAACCGATATCAATAATCAGATAGAATTATCTAAAACATACCCAAAGCGGACCCAACGAGGGCTTGAACCAAAGCAAGCTTTAACATTTTGAAATCCAGTTCCAATATCAAAAATAAAAGAATATGTTATATGTATATATACAGAAAAAAAAGTCAATTGAAAGTCCTTTTTTTCTTTCCAAGTCTCACAAAGACCGCGTGCCAACAATGCAGAAGAAAACCTTGGGGAATGCTTGTTGAAGGAAGGAAGTCTTGTCGAAGTGAAGCGGGAATAGGCTTTATATCAAGCATGGACCACAGCTTAATCGAACAAAAGAGACGGTCTTGACTCGTTAGCCAACGTCACCAATCCAATCTCGACGGCTAATCAATCCGTAACCCCGATCCATCTTGTTAACGAGGTTAAAGGCCTACAGGCCTGCCAGGAAAACTCTAGAATATCGATCACATTAGAAAGGATCAACGGGGTTATTCATTACAAGGGTGGGTAGACGAAGTCCGGGCTAACAGATCCTTAGGCGGCTGGCGAAGAAAATATGGCGGAATCGCAATGGTCTGTTTTGAAATGATGAGATTCCTTAACGCCTGAGTGGTTTGGTACGGAGCATCCGGTCCGCGCGAAAGAAGCATTGGGATCCCATGTCCCATGTTTTGTTTGACGGATGTCATTCCGGCTGTAGTTTCAACCCCTTGGCGGGGCCGTCTCTCCCACAAACACCATCCTAGAAGGGAGGCAAGGGAAGGGAAAGGATGGGAATTCGAACGCAAGGAGCAGACAGTCACAAGATCTCTAAGATACGTCAAGCTTTCGAATTTCTAGACTTGCCGCCTTGGTAATTTAATTGTCCGATCGACCTTATGCGCATACATGTTATGCAGTATCTTTATATAGCCAGCCCGGTATTTGGGCTCAGATTCGGAGCTACGATGTGGGGACCGACAACTTCTGGCGGGTTTTGGAATCGATGGAAGTGGGTTCCGTTTCATGATCCAACGCTCATTCCGGGATGCTTGGCTCCGTCGTTAAAGCTTGCTTGCTTCCGTCGGAGCCAGTGGTCAAGCCAACTTCAGCCTTTAACCAGAACATCGAACAATCGGGTGTGTATATGGTTTTCCAAGAGTTATAATACCGGTAAATTCGCTTTAGAAGTCGAGTCTCGGAGCCGGCTATTGTCAATTGCTTAGTTTACAGCATGAACATATGCCAATACCTGTATCACTAAGTTTATGAACTGGATGTTGTACTTACAGCCACATTTCATTCCATTGCATCGAGTCCAAGGCAAAGACCCTCAAGCTTGACGTCGTATCAACCTTTCCAACGTTCCTTTCCAGAACCAAGATTTTCTACCCTCAAAATACCTTAAATACTAAAACCAGCAGACGTAATTGTATAACCTAAAATATTTCGTGGGACCCCCAAAAAGGGCCCTTGTCAAAAAACTCAATTGCAAGTTAAAAATATTAAGCCCGATGCTCATTCCCTTGGCTGGCAGGATGATAATCCGTGGAACCGCAACACTTTTCCCCAATTCAGGTTACACGGCGACGTCGTCATTACAACTTCTGTGCAATCGACAACTTTCAAGACTTCATCCAGGATCGAAATTTTTTTATACATGCGGCCCCGGACGATTGATTCGCCTGTGTTTTTCTTTTAAGGGGCAAAAGCTATGCGGCACACCCCCACATGCTAAAAAGGTTCTATTTCTCAAGTTCAAGTGGAAAAACCAAATTGCAGCTGACGATTACGACGACGATGTCGTGGGGTCAGCTACCAAAGGCACAAGGCAGGTTTGCCAGGCTCACAAGCAGACCAGTTAGAAGTCAATCAACAACTAGTTGGATCTAGAATCCTCCACTAGTTAGTCAGTCGAGACATACGACGAGCTCGAGGTTACTAGCACGAGGGATTTAAATAAATAAAATGTTTCAAAGACGGAAAACCGGAACTGGTCGAGAAATTTGAAAGAGGAAATTGATATATCCAGATATACCGATTCAACTTTCGCATTTGATTCGAATTCTTCAATCTATATATGATCGTCTAACTATAGAAAGCATAGATGTACTCCAGTCGTATCAAAATCAGGGATTTGAGTATTTCATAAGGAAATAATAAAAGGAATGAATCTGTAAATCTGGTAAGATCTCTGAAGGAAAGAAAGGAATTAAGAAAAATATAGAAACATCGAAGTGAAAATATGAAAAAACACCAGTGCAAAAATCCCCAGAATAAGCAGTAAACCCATTGCATAACCATTGCAAATAATTCATGAACCGTAAAAACCCGACCGTGAAAATTTAAAACCTCAAAAGGAAAAGAAAATGCTTAACAGGAACTTAGAAGGAAAGAATAGAAAAGATACCGCCCCGATCTAATTCCTCTAATATCTCGAAGTCTTCCTCCTTGTTGGTCCCTGACTCAAGCTTCTCGCCAAATGTTTGGCCGCCATGTTGACGACTCCGGAACCGATTTTAGCCCCAAGACTTTCCTCGCCGCGGGTACCATGCTTGCCTCCCTTGCCACCCAACGTCTTGCTGGTCGCGAGACCACCGACCACAGACTCGATCAGGCTCCTCATACTACCACCTTCCCCACCATTCTTACCATTCCCAAGACTGCCAGCCTTTTCTACCAAAACGTCCAACCCACCGGCTGCAATAGCTGCGCCAGCAATCTGCATAAGTCTTTGAGGTGTGATTTTCCCATCCTTTCTCGTCCTGAAGGCTTCCATAGCAGCAGCAGTAAGTGCAGCTTGTAAAGCTTCACGAGTTTTCTTCTTTCGTGCTTCATCGTCTGGACCTCCAGCGCCAGCGGATCGGCTGTGGCTTCTGTCGTCTTTATGTTT